>BQNB010002766.1:0-121271 GCA_026074375.1 Tanacetum coccineum
AGCACACATAATCACCTACATTTTGTACAACCACCACCATGCAATTTACAATTTCGCCACTGGCGCGACTTTGCCGAGCGATACTTGAAAGGTGCAGTGTGTAAACCACAGCAGTGAGAGATGGTCAAGCGCTTGTTAATGCAAAAATTGTATTGATCCTCTATTAAAAAAAGACTTTGATTACTATGTGTGTCTATATACATTCACAAATAACAATACAAATGTTATTTTTTACCCATTTACTGTTTTGTAAATGTAGAAACTTTGTATCAACAAAAAACATGTTGATCAATTTATGATGTTTGGATTCTCTGTTTCGTATCAACACAACACAACTGCTTTAAGCTAAAAATAAAATTACCGATTTACTCCATTCTATTGAACGAATTTTACTACTAAACTCATTTCACAAAATGTTAATTTTTTCTATTAATTCTTTGATATTTTACAGATCTTGCAACACTTGGAACATGACTATTTGAAAAGTAGGATCTAGTTGCGTCAAAAAAGATAGAAGCATACCATTCTCCAAACTAAGTCTTCTGTCATGGTTGAGTAAGACGGGAGTATAGAAATTGCCGCACATACTGTCACATATAAAGAAAATCGTCAAAATACATAGACATGAGAATACTTCTAAAAGATCATTCATCTGTGCAATAAACTATTTTGCATCTAAATAATGAAGTTATTGTAGCAATCAATTGTCAAAAATGAGTATCAACTTAATGTCTTATAGCAGAATAAAGTCAGCAAGCCTAAGCTAATAATTATCAAAGGATGAATTACTATCGAAATGAAGAATCACTTTTGAGACACTCACAGTTGCTGCTACATGACCAATTGTATGTTCAATACAGTAAACGTATGCGGTCACATCGTTTAGCAAGTTTTCAAGTAAAAACATATTTCTAGTACCAAGTGACACAAGAAAACATATTAAAACATAAACTGGAGATAAAACGTTATAACGGAAAAAATGAAGAGATTGGTTAGCTAGTAAACATGCATTCCCGCAGTCATAGATACGTTTAGAGGTAGCCTTAGCAAGATGGCCAATTTGGGTGGGTGGGTCAAAAAGGGCTCAGGATGGGTTGACTTGCTAACATTTTTTTTCTTCTCAAATTGTTTATCGATAGTAAATGTGCTAGTTACGATTACAAAAACAATCTTTGTACAAAACAACATAGAAGGTTGTTTAATGTATGCATCGATAATAGACTATGAGCGATTACAACTTGTTCACTCCATCATGACATGCCTCACATTCACCTGTTATGTTTATTTTAATTGTTTGAAGAAGCAACAACACCATAAATAGAATCAATAGAGTAGTGAATATAAAGCATATGTACCTGAATAGTAACTATCAAACTATAGAAACAAAAAAGTGCCTCTTAATCATCATATTAACTCCTGCAGAAAAATATCAACAAAAAGAAACAAAATTCAGATTACACCAAGCTACATCAAAACAAACCAAACGAAAAAAAACCCTTAAATTTCGTGTTAATCTAATTTTTAATTGAAACCCTAATAGAATCAAGATAAATATTAGGAATTTAGAAAAAAATTACATGAATCTCTTCCCTGATTGCACTTAGATCAAATACGAAACAAAATTCATATTAAACCAAGCCACATCAAAACAAACCATACGAAACAAAAACCCCTAAATTTCGTGTTAATCTAATTTTCAATTGAAACCCTAATAGAATCAAGATAAATATTAGGAATTTAAAAAAAAACTTACATGAATCTCTTCTTTGATTGCACTTGGATCGAATAAGAAACAAAATTCAAATTAACCCAAGCCACATCAAAACTAACCAAACGAAACAAAAACCCCTAAATTTCGTGTTAATCTAATTTTCAATTGAAACCCTAATAGAATCAAGATAAATATTTGAAATTTAAAAAAAAACTTACATGAATCTCTTCCCTGATTGATCTTGGATCGAATGTATAATTTTTGTTTATACAGCTGGAAGGCCTTTGGTTTTCTTGTGTGTGTGTTTCTATTTTGGCAGTGGAAAGAATATAAGTCGACATTAAATATTGGAAGGCTGTTTTCTTGTAACTGGCATATTCATACTTGAATGCAAATATTTCTGGATGTGTTTTTGAATTTCGTACAATTCTCAAAGCTTGTGTCACTCCTCTTGAAGCCTCCACAATAAATATGTGTACTCAATCTTTAAGTATTATAGATTGTGTTCATACCGATGAATAGATATTTAAGGAGAGAAAACACTTGAAGAATTTGCAATTTTGCATGGTGTTCTATTTTGTTTAAGATTAATTATTTGCGTATCAATATGCAACAATAAACAAATTATAGATAGGAATTTGTGTCATTTATTAATGTTAAGGATATCATGGGGTGTCTCATGATTTTTTAACCGCCGAGCTTAGTGCTCTGTATTTTTTCCTTTAACGGGAAAGCCAGGATTGAGTGGTGATCATGAGGGGAAGACTAAGTCAAAGCCTATCTTCATTCTATCATCTTCGAATGACACACCTTAAGGGTGCGAGGCTTCGATTGGTGAATTCCCAACTAGTAATCATTGTTCGTAAATGGTTTGACGCCAACATAATTTAAGGAGACTATTTAGTCTTTCGAATATATAGCTTTCGAGAGAGTTCGAATGTGAGACTTCGAACTGTTCCCAGGGTACATCATCACCAACAATTATAACCTGTCTTTTTTTACCCTTTCATATAGTCTTCCGGAACTGACCACGAGCTGTGCGTAGGCACAACCAATAAATTACCTAGTATAGTATGCAAAATTGAACAAAATCGTCTACCTTTATGTCATGATGACCCAATGCTAATAGTTAATTACATAAATGCTTCATGTATGTTCCACTAGGGATGAGCATGGATCTGAAACCGGTGAAATTGGAACTGGAATAGATGGATCCGAAAATCGAATATTGAAAAGTAGGAACCGAAAACCGGACCAAATATATTTTTTGGTTCCGGTTTCGGTTCCAGTTCCAGTTCCGATTCTTTAGGTCTATCCGAATATGAAACGATTTTCTGGAAGAAAAAAAACCTCATGCACTAAGGACATCCACTATGATGGTTTATGAAAAGGTTTATAAAATTATGAAGAGGTCTAAAAATTTGTAAACCATAGTGAACATCCATTTCAAACTTATGTGGCATGAAGAGGTCTAGGATATTAGATATTTTCATAATTTAATACATTTGAATTATGTGAGATATTTATAAAACTTGAAAAGGCTTATACATAGTGGAGATATGTTTATAAAATTAAAATGTTTATAAATTAATGTCATAACAGAATTATAAACTTTTATTTACCATAGTGGATGCTCTAATAACTTAAGCCACTATAAAGCACAAAAAATATACTTTTTAAGCATTTACAACCATTTACGTTAAAAGCAATAACATGTAACACTAAAGCATAAGCTCAAAAAAAGTCATTCTATAGTTTCACGATTCAATAATTGCATAACAATTCGAAAAACAAAATAAAATAACTTCAAAATTTGTCCAAAAAAATAATTAAAACCGTTTATATTATTACCGTTTGTTTCTCTTTATCTCTTCCGTTAGTTTCTCTAATGTTCTTTCATATCATTCGCAATCTCACGTCTTTAATAAGATCTTCAACATCATCCCAATTAATATGCGTTCTCGACTTTCTCACCCAATCTTGGGTGCGAATCAAAGCTTTCACAACCGGCGTTAACAAGCGAGTTCTATAGGGGTCTAATATATGTCCACCTGTACTAAACGCCGCTTCGGATGCATGCTTTGATAATGATGATAGTTGTTTATGTTTCAATGGATTAAAGAATAGGGTTTCAGGTGTTTGGCTTGGTTTTTATAGAAAGTATGCTAGTAAGGTTTTTTTATAGTACGTATAATTTGATTATGGGAAATTAAAAAAAAATTACATGTTTTTGGAATTATTGGGTATTTGGTTCCGGAATCCAGAACCGGTGGAACCGAATCGAAACGAGAACCAAAAAAATCTCAAACTCAAGAACTGGAACCGGAACCTACGCTTCTGGTCCTATTCGGTCTTTCTTGGTTCTAATCCAGTTCTCGGTTCCGATCAGATTCTTTGGTCTTTTGCTCATCACTATCTTTGGCTACCAGCGATTTAAAAAAAGAAAAATAATTTGGATGAATACTTGTTGTACCTAATTATATACCTAAAGAAAAGATTTTGACACGTGTCAAGATTAAAGGTTACAAAAATAAAGATACAGAAAACATACCAATGGTCATTCAATCTGCATCAAGAATACTTGAATGATTTGGGACAAACCATCTAGCCGAGCTCGTCTTTTATCTGAAGCCGAGTTGGTCCCTGGTAACCCAACATACATGAAGCATTTATACCGGATATGAGGTAATCTTATAGCCACTTGTCAATTTGTTACGTACTTATTTGTTGTCTCAAAAGAAATCTTTTGCCTATATTGCTACTTGCCTAAATGCGCAAATTTCACCTCTTTTTGGGGCTTTCACACTTGTTTCATCGCTATACTAGTATAAACTTGTTAATGTCATTTGCTACATACCCGATCTCAAAGTGTAATAGGCATTATGAAAAACGGACAGATTTGATTGATCTACAAAAGACTAATCTATCCATACCCATTTCGTTTACCAAAAGCGACTGAAAACTTAAGTACAAAAGCGATCAACATGCTAAGATTACATTAGACCATATATAGAAGGTGTTTGGCTAAGCTTATAAGTTAAGCTTATGCTTATGTTATATAAGCGACTTATTGCTTATGTATCGTAAGCTTATAAGCACATGCTTAGTGTTTGTATTAGCTCATGTTTAATAAGCTTATAAGCTTAAGTGTTTTGTTTGGCTTACGTTGGTAAATGACCAAAAATTACATGGTTTAATAAAGAAAAGAAAATATGAATGTTAGATTTAGGTTAAATGAGGGTTAAGTCGTAATTTGTATTGAAGTGTGTTATATAAACTCAAACCCTCACAAAAAAAGCCATACTTTTGTGGCTTATCAAAACACCCACATATAAGCTAATAAGCCCACTCATATAAGCTTAGTCAAACACTTAGTTTGGGCTTATATGAGTTATATAAGCTAATAAGCTCATAAGCCCACTATATAAGCTACAAACACCCCCATAATACAAACGCTTTACAAGATCTTAAAAAGTTTTACTGTTTTAGACCACTAAAAAAGTACTGAAATTCAACATTATATAATTATATAAAACATCAGAAATCAGGAAACATGCACTGCCGATTAAAATATTTAACTTGATTAAATATTCAAATCACTCCACCATTTATGTAAAGAAAAAATAAAAAAATAAAAGAATTTTCAAAATGCATCCTGAACTTTAACATATTTACGATTTTTTTATATAACAAACTTTATTTATCAAATATGGAGCCGGTATCTATCGATTTATTCGGGAAAAAAATGTCACTGAAAAGATCGTCAAACTGCGAACAAAATGAGCCCAATATTGCAATTCTTTTGACATGCGCACGATTTAATAAAAAATGTTGAAGTTTAATATATATTTTAAAATATTTACGGAAATAGTCTCACGAGGTCCGTTGCAAGGTGAGTCCCAACGACTGACAAATAGTATTTACCGTTATCAGGCCGTTGAAAAAATAGTCTCACGAGCTCCGTGGCATCGCGCGAGTGACAAACCTCGCTTATATTAAACACCAGAACTATTCATTTGAATAGTAATATAATATTTAAAAAATCAAAAAGTTCACGATTCACGATAAAAAAAATTACAAAACGCACTCTCAAGTTTGCAAAAAGTTACAAAACTGACCTTCAACTTTTACCTATTTCCGACTTTCTTATATAACAAACTTTATTTATCAAATATGAAACGTATATTTATCGATTCATTCGGAAAAAAATTGTCATTGAAAAGATCATCCAATTGCGAACAAAAACGAGCCTAATATTGCAATGCTTCTGACATGCGCACGATTTTATAAAAATGATGAAGTTTAATATATATTTTTAAATTATTAACGAAAATAATCTTTAAGGTTATCGGTTCATTGCAAGGTGAGTCTTAACGACCGATAAATAGTAATTGGCAGTATCGATCCATTGCGAAAGTAGTCTCGCGCACCCCGCGACAGCGCGCTGGTTACGAACCTAGTTTACCATAATTAAGCAGCAGTACTTATGTTAAAAATATGTTATACCATTTCCTTAATGTATATGTTTAACCTTTCCAAGTGTCGGGTGACCGACATCTAGTACAAGTAAAAGTCATGCCACCGCTATTTCCCTCTGTTTCAAACAACTTTGCCGCACAAACATTTGGCATGCATCATTTTTCCCATAAAAGACCCATCGAAAGTGATCGTTGTTTACGGCGTTGTGAAAATTGGTGTAATGATGATTTGAGGGTGTTTGGTAATGATCATTAGCTTCTTCATCATCAGAAAGCATTATAATTCCGTCAGTGGTGAAAGGGCACGATTGTAAGTTCGCTTTCTAGGTGTCGGGGATTTCGTATTCTCGGACGAAAACTGGGTTAAATTTGTGAAGAATTTTCATTGTTGATCAAGGTTCTTGTGTTTGTCAAAAGAGTATAACTTGAGGTTTATGTTTTCAAATGAGGTTTGCGAATTCGCACTCCGCGGCGGGGTGTTTGTGTACTATGTCGTTTATAATTATTTGATACTTGTTGTGACCAATAACAACTTACTATGTATATACGTGAAAATAGTTAAGACGGGTTTAATCAATCTTTAACGAATCAAATAAAAATATGTTAAAGCTCATTATAAAAAGAAAAAAACAAAGCCATAGCCCAAGCCACGAGTCTAAGCCAATGAGGACCAAAAGACTTGGCCCATGTGCCTGCTAAATGTTGCCGTTCAAAAAAAAAAAAAAAAATGTGCCTGCTAATAGAGGTGCGCAAATCAGTTAACCAGTTCGGTTCGGTTTGAGTCAAACAGGAACCAGTTTTCAGTCAACAGGAAGCGAAATCAGTTCGGCAGAACTGAACGGTTTGGGAACCGGTTTGGGTATCGGTTCATGCCGACCGGGTTTGCGTTTGGAAACGTTCGGTTCCGGTTAAATGTAAGAGAAGGTTTGGTCAGTTTTGGTTTTTTTTTTTTTTTTTTTTTTTTTTTTTTTTTTAACATTATCGCGAAAACAACATAACCGAAATAAAAGAAGTCGTTGATGACATGACGGTTGCTGTTTATTTTTAACATTAGGAAATCAACATAAAACGGAAATACAAAATAAAACTAGTAGTATGTGTATTGTCCGTGTCCGTGTGACATAGACCCTCCAGCTCCATCTTGGGTTTCGTCATCTTCTGCCCCGCTGCTCAACATATAATCACGAGGTGGTTCTTCAAAAGAGCCGTCGCTACTAGCATCTAACGCAATTTCTTGATCGGTTAGTTGAGTGGCTTCATTCATTTGCACCTCGTCATTAAAGACACCTTCTTCAACGTCCAAGGGCAGTTCAAGTGGAGTTGTGTGCTGTCTACGCTCATGAGCGTCTAAGTGGTCCTTTAAACACATACACATCTCTAAAGACTCTGCAGTTAGTCTTGTTCTTCGGATTGACAAAATCCTACCACTTGTTGAAAATGCTGATTCAGATGCTACCGAAGAAGCTTGGACACTTAATATATCCAGGGCCATGCGGGATAGAACAGGAAACTGATTTTCCTTTGTTTTCCAAAACCCCAATACATCATAAGATTCATAGTCCTTGGGCTGAAGTCCTCTCACAAAATCTGTTTTGATATATTGCTCATACTCAGAGGACATTATAGGATCACCCCTTGCCTTCTTTTGTTTATGTTGGGTTAAACCGTGTACCATACGAGATAAAGGATCACGACTCTTTTGGGATGAAGAACCCTCAGCAGTTGTTGATTGAGTCTGGTGACTACCATATTTCGTATAATACATATTATACAATCCTTGGAAAGATTCATGAAAATAATCTACGGACCTAGTTGCAAACCCATCATCGGCAAACTCCAAGTCCCTACTTATATTTTCAATCAAATAGTCTACCCCAGATACATTAAAACATGGATTTAAAGCGGCTGCACAAGTAATTATTGGTGGCATGTTTTCAAAATACTTCCTAAGTTTTCTCTTAATCGGTTTAACCATACTTGACAACACCCCCCCCTCAAGTTCTAAATCAGATAATTTACAACTTATGAAAAAAATCTGTTGCAAAACCAATGGAGATGTTGGGTAGTAAACCCCCGACAAAACAACCGTAGCATTTTGAAACACCGCAAGTAATGGGTTTAACATTTCAATACGTCCCCAATATTCATCCGGGAATTTTTTAAACCTTCTACCATTCTTGCTGACCAAAATGTCATGAAAATGACTCAACGTTATTTGCTGTTTCAAACCACTTTCGAACATTTCAAAAGTGGAGTTCCATCGTGTTTCAATGTCCCAATTTGGCGAATAACAAGGTTTTTCTGCATCGTGACAAATTTTAATATACCGTCTACGGTTTTTCTCACCAGATTTGAAAACATCTTTTAACATTTGTTTGAAAGCCTCTTTCATTTGATTAACTATGGGGACCTTTAAACCAGCTTGCACAACCAAGTTAATGATGTGTGCAACACAACGACTATGATAAAATCTACCCCCCATTGGTGGGTTGTATTTTAATCTTAGTTTATTCATGGCCGATGTGTTGTTGCTGGCATTGTCCAAAGTAATTGACAAAATTTTATCTTTCAAACCATAAACGACAAAGACTTTTTCTAACATATATTTCAAGTTTTTACCGGTGTGCTCAGACGAAAACTCTTCGAACGAAATGACCCGCTTCATCATTTGCCAAGAACTAGGTTCAATCCAATGTGCGGTAACACACATGTAAGAACCGGGCAAATTATGAGGAGCGGACCATATGTCCGTTGTTAGGTTGACCATAGTATTTAAGTTAGCAAAACCATCAATTGTTGCTTGTTTAGCCGCTACCCATAATTTCATAGCATCACGTTTAAGGGTAGAACGACTTACATGAGTGTAGCGCGGTTGCATAGTGTTCTGGAACACTCTCGTTGTCTGTTCGTTGTCGAAGTGGTTAAATGGTAACCCTCTTTGAATCACCAAACCCGCAAATTGTTCACGTAGATAATCCGGATTGTACATGAAAACTTGCCCATCTCGGCCCATCGTCGTTTGCCCCGCTTCAGGGTTCTGATTCTGCTGAGCCTTGAGTACTTCACAATGAGGATGACTAATATGATTCTTCAACGTCGTATTGGAACCAACCGCAAAGAAATGAAAGCAGAACTTGCATTGTGCTTTTTTATGACCGTCGGTCATAATGCACATGTTGTAGTCTTTCCAAACTTCTTGGTTTCGACTGGTTTGTACGATTTCACGGATTTGCAGTGCACTTGATGAACCAACACCGGTAGTAGCTGAGCCAGAGGCGGATTCACTTGCCATTGAGGTGGATATGTTTTTTTTTTTGTTCTTAAGAAAGATTGTATGAAGGATTGATAGTTGTGATAATAGTTGTAATATAACATCCTTATTTATAGAATAAGAAAATCTGCTATTCTATCCAGTTATCCACAAGAAAATCTATATGGATAAGAAAATCTGATAAAGTAAATTCCCGGGACCCACTTTTATCCAAAAAAAATCGGTTCGGTTCCAAACCGGTTCCAAAAACCGGTTCGACAAACCGGTTCCAAAAACCGGTAGTCAAACCGGTGGAATCCCAAAAATGTCGAACCGGTTTCAAACCGGCGGTTTGACCAGGAACCGGAACCGGTTCGGTCAAAACCGGTTTTGACCGGTTCGGTTCCTCGGGTTCAAACCGGTTCCGGTTCGAAAACCGGTTTATTTGTGCACCTCTACATCTCTCCCATCCAAAAAAAAAAAAAAAACACTGAAACACAAACCCCTAAAAATCAATCCTACCCACAGTTACACCTCCACTGTGTGTTCCCTCAAAATGCTGAAAATCATAACCAAAAACCCAAGATTTCAAATGGGTATTCAAAAAAGATTCATTTACCATCATTCATTTCGCCATCATTTCAAAAAGGATCAATCTTTAAGCAAAGGAATGCAAAACATATTGTTATCAGAAAACTGGGAAAAATATGCTTTCTTCCAAGATACCAATGAAACTAAACCCTTATGTGGTTTCAAATATAATATCTGATTTTCATGATTGCGAAAAAATGTTTCGTTTAGCTGTTTTTTTATGTAATATTGATTTATATGGATGTGCTAGTGTTATAACTGATCATGTGATTGATTCTAGTATGTTGTATAGAGCTTTTGGTGATTGTTATGAAGTTTGTTATGAGGAATGTGTTTTGAATTTGAATCCTAAGGTTTTCGAGTTTGTCGTTGATAGGTGTAGAGTTAAGGGTTCGTTAGATATATGTGTTGGCTTGATGACGATATATGAGGAGTTTGTGTGTGATACTAGTAGTTTGTGTTTTAATTCGCTTTTGAGGGATTTGATTAAGTGTGGGAATTTGGAGCTTTTTTGGGATGTGTGTGGATTGATGTTGGTGACACGAAGGTTGTTTGATGTTTATATGTATACAAATATGATTAAGGCGCATTGTATGGATGGGGATGTTGATGCGGCGAAAAGGGTGTTGGTTGAGATGAGTGGGAAAAGGTTTGAGCCTTGTGTTTGGATTGTGACGTTATGATGTGATGATGGTGGTTGTGTAGAGCGGGGGTGTTGATGACGGTGTTGAGGTTAAGAAAAGTATGGTTGAGAAAGGGTTTGGTGACGAAATGTGTTGTGTACACGACGTGGTTAAGTGGATTTTGTATGATGGAAGAGGTTGGAAGATGCGAGATTGGTATTGAAGGAGATGTTTGATGCGGGCGTGGAGCCTAATGTGGTGACGTATAATGCATTGGTCAACGGGTTTATATTAGAAGGTGATTTGGAAAGGGCGGTTAAGGTTAAGGATGAGATGATTGCGAGTCCTGTTGGAGCGGATTTGGTTGTTTATAATACACTTCTTTACGGGTTGTGTAAAGAGCACATGATGGATAAAGCAGGTGAGTTAACGAGTGAGATGATCAAGTTAGGTGTAAATCCAGATTTAAAAACTTTTCATATGTTGATTCATGGTTATTGTAGAGTGTCACGAATGATTGATGCATTTCTAGCTGTTGATGAGATGAAGAAGCTTGGCTTTGAGCCGGACGTGAGAACTTATTGTCTTTTAATTATTGGATTATGCCATGCTCGTGATCTTGAAAAGGCGTATTTACTTCTTTCAGAAACGAGTTTGAAGGAATTTAAGTTAGATCAGCTAGTTTACGAGACCCTTTTAAGTGCTTGTTCAAAACAAAGTGATTACACGAAGTCAAAAAAAGTGTTTGAATTGATGAAGGAGCAAGGGATGATGCTGAATGAGTTTTGTTACGGTAGCATTATAGGATGCCTTTGTAGAGTTGAGAAATTGGATGAAGCAAGATCTTTTATGAATGAAATGATCGAGAATGGTCTAGAACCAAACACACACATATTTGGATCACTCATATACGGTTATTGCAAGTTAAGGGACTCAAAGGTTGCAAATAAGTACTTTTATACAATGCTCGGTCGTGAATTAGTCCCTACTGGTGAAACTTACACTATTTTAGCTGAGGAAAATTGTAGAAGTGGTAACTACGTTGATGCATTTTCGATTTTTAGATGCATGCTTTCTAGAAAAGTATTTTCTGACATTCGTACTTACAAAGTCCTTATTGACTGTCTTATGAAATACGGATATCTTGAAGATGTTTCCAGGCTATTGATTGAACTTCACAGTAAGGGTATCGTCTATAATCATCCATCAGTTAGCTCTCTTGTGTTGAGTTTATGCAAGAAACAAAAAGTTGAAGAAGCTTATAGTTGTAAAAAGGCGCGGGTTAATTCAAGTTTATTACCTATACGTTTTTGATAAAGGGTTTTTTCAAGATTGGTAATGTGGATAGAGCAAAGGAATTATTTGAGGAGATTAAACAAAAGGGTTTGAGTCCAGATCATGTCACGTATGGTACAATGATTATTGGTTTTTGCAAGTCAAAAGGTGTGACCGAAGCGTGTGAGTTACTAGATGAAATGTTACAAATGGGCTTATCGCCAAGTTGCTATCTTTATAATGCTGTTGTAGATTGCTGCCACAAGACTGGGGATTCTGATAAAGCTAAGGACTTGTGCCAAAAAATGACCGAGAAGGGTTATATTTTGATTCGTCTTTTGAACGGTTAATGTAAAGATCAAGAACTAGAGAGTAGCCAAGTGTGAATTATGACGAAGGAAGCAAAAACACTCTCGTTAACAGCTTTGTTTGTAGCCTTGGGCCAGAATGGATTGGAGAAGGGTTTGATTTCTACTTGGAAAAGCCTTGGGACAGAAGGTAATGACTAATGAGAGTATTTATTTGCTACGGGTTGAAACCGGTGGGTTGGTCCGCACACATCTTTTGTTCCAATTCTTAAAAAATACTAGTGCGTCAAATATGATTACAACGACAATATTATTAGGGTTGTAGTTTTATAATTGTTTGAATCATTCATAAAAACAGCATTTGGGCAGATTTTTTTATTTGACCCGTAGAGATAAAACACAACTCAAATGACCTATATTCAACTAAATGAGTTGAAATTGTCACATCTACTAATTATAGAAAGAAAAAAAACCTTCGTTTGACTTGATTAATTGATTTATGAATGTTACTCTATTCAGGTCAAACAAACAGGGTCACATTTTCGGGTATGAAAATCTTTGACCTTTCCAACCTGGAGATCAAATCATGACGAGCATTGCGGTAGCCAGGTAATACAATGTTCAAATGATCTTGTAAAAGTTATTAAGCTTTTTTGCCCTCTGCATAGACCTGAGATAGATAGTGGATCGAAAATTGCAGCACTGATAAACAAAGTTGAGCAAATAGATAGCATATACTTTATTCAGCATCCTTTTCATAAACAAAATGTAGTACTTCTGCAATAAAATTTTATTAAGTTAATACATAAGGAGGTAGCTTTAGATTTTAGAGGCGGTAAGGTGGGTGGCCAGACGGTTTAGGTGGCCGGCCATAAGAAGTCAAGGTGGAACGAGATTTTTTTTGTTAACAAGCTGATATGAACACGTTTGGGTCAGATAGACCCACAAACATGTTTAAATCAGCTTTATCTGCATAATCAATCTGCACATCTTCTTGTGCAGAATATTGCAAATATATGCTAACTTGTAAATGGTCAACTTAAATATGCCATTACACACAAGTATTGGTGCTTCTTAGATGCATGTTTACCTTGTAAACTGTATACATAATGTTTACGAGATATCTGATCCGTTGTCGGGTCGCCATAAGTTTCAGTACTGTGATTTTTTTTTCACAATTAGCTTTAAATTTCCTGGAATAAAGGTGTTAAATATCAACACGTTGTAAGCTGTGATACTTTTCTCTAGGAAAGGGACTCATATAGCTCGAAGGTCCTAAGTCCTAAGGTTTAGAAACTCGTCTGTTAACTTCTCTGTTCTTCACAGGTGACCAATTGATACACGTTATCACACAAGTTATTGTTGCTGCATTTCAAGACGAAACTGTGGAAGCTTCATTTCTTTGGGAAACTGACGTTACCCTCTCAGATTTTGTATGCAAGCGAGCTCAGGATTGTTCATCTTACGCTTCCTTTATTGTACAGGCTGCAAATAGTAGCTAGTGAATCTTGAACTCAGCGGTTGTTGGTTGAACAATAGCATGATCAGCATTCACGGCTTCCTGGTGTCACCCGTTGATTTGCATTTCTTTTTTCTCTTTCTCATGTTTGTCTCACATAACTTGTGTTCAAACGGGTTACTAGAAGTTTAGAACTAAGGATGTAAATGCAGAATGGCATTTGTTCGTGTTCGTATGTAAAAGTTTAACGAAAACACTTGCATTAGGCTATGATCTGTATGTGTTAACCGGCTTCCACAAATGGGTAAGAATAATGAAGCCCCAACCCACCACAACACAAAAAAACTCTGAAACTGTTAAAACAGTCCTAGTTTTAGATTAGCCTGATAAAATTAAATTATTTCTGGTTTAAATCAGTCGAAAATTAATGTAGTGGGTGTTTGTTTTTAACCTTTTAATCCGACTGAGTTAGGGGTTCGAATCAAAAGCCATATTTTATTTTTATGTATTAAAGACGTGTTGGTCGTTAAAAACGTTTGTTTTTTCTTTGTGTGCTTTTTTTATGGTTTAATTTTTTTTTTCTACATCGCATTTTTTGTACTCGTTTTCCTAGTTTCGGACCCTCTTTCAATTGAAAGTGTTTAAAGAGAGTCACAACATATCTTTATGTTAGATGAAGAATTTACAAATTGATGAAAATAATTAAGGTGACAATTCGTGTTGTGCCCATTTTGACGGGTTCGGGTGAAAGTATTCATATATCTCAACCTCAACTCGACACATTTAGGATAACACCAGCTTTTAGTGCTATAATGCATATTCTTTTTTATTTATTTAAATAAAACAACACATTTAATTAAAATTAAATTTCATTAATAAAAAAACATATTAAAAAAATACGTAACATAAAAAGGTATATAAATTATAAAATTAAAATAACACGTAAAAATAAAAGTACATAAACTAAACTAGATTTGGGGATAATACAAGACCCGGATTCGTTTTTTCTCCTCCTCGATGATATCCGCGTCAACAAGATCCACCTCGTTGATGTTGATTACTAGAATCTTCAAGTCCTCGTGCTTTTTCTAGCGTTGATCAATTCAACTCTCGCTGAAGTCTAGCGGGTCCAAATGTTCCATCCTCGTCTCACGGTCTAAAGTGTATTGTTGTTCGGGTTGTTGTTGGGATTGTTGTCGGGGAAGAAGTGGGTTGGTTTAGATTTTGTTGGGAAATTTGAGTTTGTTGGAGTTGTTGGAGTTGTTGAAGTTGAACTTGTTGAAATAACATTTGTTGTTCGGGTGTAAATTGGTTGACAAATGAGATAATGTTGGTAAATTGGTTTGAGATTTGATATGAAAGTTGGTTGGTGTTTGAGGTGATGGAATATGCGGATAATTGTGTGTTGGGAATAAGAAAAGATGAGGAATTCTGTATTTGGTTTTGTGACTCGTTGATAGCTACCTCCCTTTTTGTCAACTAGCTGGGGTACATCATTTACTGCAGCCATTTAAGGATCTAGGTTTTAAAAACTTAAGTAAATTAGTGTTAAGTAAGTTTTACAAACCTAAGGCTCTGATACCACTTGTTGTTCCCACTTAGTTAGTGAACAATAACTACAAAGTTATCATTAACTAACTCATGGCTAGCAAGTAAAGTAAACAATTTGTTCTTTGAAAAGATTTGTGTACGTAAATATAACTAATAAGTAAAAGACACAAAAATAACTTTTCAACGTTTAACTCTTTTTATTAAGAATTATACCCCATTGTATGCGGAACTACAATGGGGATTGAATGACAATGTGTGTGTGTGATCTCCTCACTAATAACTTTGCATAAACCTAAAGTGTTATGCAAAGTTAACTACTATGCTAACCAACTGAGCTTTGCTCAGGGACTTAGTAGATTTGGAGGAGTAGATGTGTGTTTGTGAAAGTTATAAATTTGAATGCACAAACTTAACATCTACTCCATTACAAGAGTTCTATTTATACTACCTAGGTAGGGTCACCCTTACATGGGTGTTGAGCACTTATCACAAATCTAATAGGTTACTACATTTGTACTGTCTTGTCCCTATTACAATATCTATTCTAAGTATAGGACAAATGTTTTTTCCAAGTTCAGTTCCTGACATTGAGCTTGTCTTATACCCTCTTCAGGATAAGTTGACTTTTGGAGATAAGACCTTGGACTTATCTGCTTTCAAACTATCCCGCCTATTATTCAGTCTCTTGTCTTCAGGGTCTTCTAGTTGTTGGAGATCGTATGGGGCTCAGTGTGTCTATTGCCACGACTCACTGAACCCATCACCTTCTTCTTTGGCTCAGGCTTCATTCACTGAGTACCGCCTCACTGAATGCTAGAGTCTTTCTTGTAAACTCAGGCTGCGCATCTTGAAGGTAACTCACTGAGCGACTATTCACTCAGTGACCTTAAAATGTTAAAGGTTATTTACACTTAGGTTATATTGTATTCAAATCCTAAGTGAAAGATCATTGGGCACTGAATTGGCCCAACATTCTTTGTGAGTGAGTGCGGTATTTTTTGTTGCGTGTTACGGGAGCCACTTGAGCCTATAACATTTATAACTCGGAATAGTGTTTTAGTTATTTAGTGTTATCAAGTGTGTGCTGAGAGGACGGCTCAATAATAGTTATTGAGTTACCACTACGCCTTGCACTATGAGGAAAATAAAAACAAGAAAGTCTATAAATAACTTGTTGAAAAAAGACAAAGGATGAAAATTGTAAATGTAATAAAAGTATTTGAGAAGTCAAAAGATATTATTAGCAAGTAGGGTCTTGTTGTTGTTTCCATAAACCCATAAATAGAACATAAACATATATAGAACGCAGTCAGTCACATAAATCTTTTCTTTCTTTAAAAATCTGGTTGAATGGCGTTTATGGCTTTTGTTGGTCGTCTTCTTTTTGTCTCAATCTTTGTTCTCTCTGCTTGGCAAGAGTAAGCTCTTCTTTTTTCTTAGATCTATTTTTTCTTAGATTATTATGTGTATATCAATCTTGTTTTTAAGTAACACTAGCATGTTCTTAATGTTGTTTATAAGTAATTAATATGTAGTAGGTGTTGTTATAGCTCATCATATAATCACGACGTCGTTCTCCTGAAGACAAAGAGCCATCGCTACTAGCATCTAACGCAATTTCTTGATCGGTAAGTTGAGTGGCTTCATTTTGTTGCACCTCGTCATTAAAGACACCTTCTTCAACGTCTAAGGGTAGTTCAAGAGGAGAGGTGTTTTGTTTTCGCTATTGGAGCGTCTAAGTGAATCCTTCAAGCACAAGCCACATGCTCTAAAGACTCCAGATTTAGTTTGTTCTTCGGATGGTCAACAACCTACCACTTGTTGAAAATGCTGATTCGATTGCATACCGAAGAAGCTGGGACACTTGATATATCATGGACCATGCGGGATAGAACAGGTAACTGATTTTGCTTTGATTTCTGAAAAACCCCAATACATCATAAGATGCAAAGTCCTTGGGCTGAAGTCCTGAGACAAAATCTGTTTTGAGATATTGCTCATACTCGGAGGACATTGTAGGATCACCCCTTGACTTCTTTTTTTTATGTTGGGTTAAACCGTGTAGCAAACGAGCATAAGGATCACGAGTCACCCCCGATGAAGAACTCACCACTCCACCCCCTCCTCCCCCCCCCCACCCCCCCCCCTGTATGCATTAACCCCCGTCTGCGTTTGTACCAATATTTTGATAGTAATAATATTATACAAACCTTGAAAGATTTGTTGTTAACCGAGAATCCAATGGACGTAGTGCATAATCAATCTTCTTCAAACTCCAAGTCCCTACTTCTATTCTCAATATGATAGTTACCCCGGATCATTAAAACAGGGATCTTACAAAGCGGCTGCACAAGTAAATTATCGATGGGATGTTTTCAAATATTCTTAAAGTTTTTTTTCTCATTGGTTGAACCACATACATGACAACCCCCCTAAAGTTCTTAATCAGATAATTTGCCAAACCTTATGATAAAAAAGTTGTTGAGAGTACCCCAATGGAGATGTTGGGAAGTAAACCCCCGACAACATTTCTAATACCGTGTGCTCATTTTGAAACACTTCAAGTAAATGGGTTTAACGCATTCAATTAAGAACACAATATTCATCGGGAAATTTTTTTAACTGTCGTACCAATCTTATTGAACTAAATGTCAATGAAAATACTCGCCACCCCACCGTCATTTTCTTGTTTCAAAACCACTTTCGAAACATTTCAAAAGATGGAGTCAGAGGTTCCATCGTGTATCAAAGTCCCAATTTGCGTGAATATACCATGGTTTTTTACTGCCTTTTTACAGTCTTATTATTAAGCCTGGTCTGGTTTGGATTTTATCACCTGATTTGAAAACATCTGTTTAAACATTTGTTTGAAAAGACTCTTTCATTGGATTAATTATGTGGACCTTTAAACCAGCTGTGCTACAACCAAGTTAATGATGTGTGCAACACAACGACTGTGATAAAACATACCACGCCATTGCTGGTCTGTATTTAATTTGTAGTTTATCCATGGCGCTTGTGTTATTGCTGAGCATTGTCCAAAGTAATTGACATAGTTGTTGCTTTCTAAACCATACATGACAAAGACTTTTTCCAACTATATTCAAGTTGTTACCCGAGTGAGCAGACAAATACTCTTCGATTCAAATGACACGCTTCATCATTTGACCAAGTACTAGGTTCATCCAAGGTGCGGTAACATCACATGTCAAGAACCCGGGCAATTTAGGAGGAGCGGACCATATGTCGTTGTTAGGTTGACCTATTACTTTAACGTTAGCAAAACCATCAATTGTCTGCTTGTTTAGCGTACCAATTAATGTCTTTTGCATCCGTTTTAGAGGTTAGAACGATTAATGAGTGTATCTGGTTGCAGAGTGTTTGGAAACACCCTCGTTGTCTTGCTCGTGTCAAAGTGGTTGGAATGGTAACCCTCTTTGAATCACCAAACTCGGAATTTTTCACGAAGATAATCGGATGTACATGAAAAAAAAAAAAAATTTGCCCATCTCAGGCCCCATCGACGTTTGCCCCGCTTCCAGGAGTTCTGGATTCTTTTGTGCCAATTAATATTTCACAATGCGTATGAGTTATTATGATTCTTTTCAACGTCGTGTTGGAACCACTCCGAGAAGAAATTGTATCAATACTTGCATTGTGCTTTTTTATGTCGTGTTCATAATGCACATGTTGAAGTCTTTCAAACTTCGGGGGTTCGATTGGTTGGTATGATTTCACGAATTGTCAGTGCACTTGTTGAACCAGCACCGGTGGTAGTTGAGGCGGATTCACTTGCCATTGAGGTGGATAGGTTTTTGAATTTGCTTAAGAAGGATTGTATGTAATGTAAGTTGTGATTTACAATGTAATATAACACACTTATTTATAGCACAAGAAAATCATAGATAGGATAAGAAAATGAGAAAAGGGGTGATTCCAGGGTCCTCCATTGTCTCAAGATAAGATAGAAAGGATAAGAAAATCAGAAAAAGGGTGATTTCCCGGGTCCTCAATTGTCCTCACAAAATCGGGTCGGGGTCACTTTACGGTCGACAAAACCGGCCATTTTCGGTGGTAAAGTCGAAAAGCCGGTGTCCAAACGCCGGTTTAGCCAAAACCGGAACCGGTTGGTCAAAAACGGGGTTGACCGGTTCGGTTGCCGGTTTCGACCGGAACCGAGTTTGGAAACCCCCCCCCTTTTTAAAAACACAACACATCCCCCACCCTCTAATCCCACCCCCCCCTCCCCCATTTGTTATATTTTCCCCCCCCCCCCCCGCGTTTTTTTGGGGGGGGGGGGTTTTTTGCCCGCGCGCGCGCTGAGTGCGTGAGAGCTGGCGGAGATAGGGAGAATGAGAGAGAGGATGAGAGAGAATCTAATGAGATGTATTGTGTTGAGTTAATTAGAGATATTACGGTTTGGAGAGACAGAGTAAGATGGGCTCTCCCTTAGGATTACGGTTATTGTTTGATGAGATTGTGAGTATTAAAGATTGTGTTGATGATTAAAGAAATAGTATGTTATTTTGTAGATGAGTATGCTCAAAAGAAGAATGAAATAAGATTAGCTTATGCTGTATGCGGTCCTATGTCTCGTAGCGTCAAAATACAACTCCCACTACTAACTCTAGACATACATAACCAATATATAGACGCAGACACGTCAATTACATCTTCTTCTTTTGTAAAAATTGGTTGTATGCATTGACTGGCTTTGTCTGGTCGTCTTCTTTTTGTCTCAATCTTTGTTCTCTCTGCTTGGCAAGAGTATGCTCTTCTTTTTTCTTAGATCTATTTTTTCTTAGATTATTATGTGTATATCAATCTTGTTTTTAAGTAACACTAGCATGTTCTTAATGTTGTTTATAAGTAATTAATATGTAGTAGGTGTTGTTATATTGTTAGCTAAAGGTATCAATATTTTATAGAAAATTATATAGTATTATCTTTATATTAAGATTTGTAAAGATGGGAATTTAAGTTTTCATGAAAACCATTATAAAATTTTCTAGTTTTTCTTCTATTGTAATTCATTGGGGTTGTATTTTTATATATATGTCATGTAGATCTAGTCTTGTTCTTGGAAGTGTTAGGGCATCCGCGGTTTATGAGAAAGGTTTATAAAATTACAAAGAGGTCTACATACTTGTAAAGCATCGTGAACATCTATTTCAAGCTTGTGTGACATTAAGAGGTCTACGGATCTTTTCATAATTTAATGCATTTGAGTTATGTGAAATGTTTATAAAAGGTGAAAAGGTTTATACACAGTGGAGATAGGTTTATAAAACAAAAAAAGTTAATAAATTAATGTCATAAGACAATTATATATCTTTAGAAATGTTTATCATAGTGGATGCTGGTATGGAGACATTTTTAAAGTGTACACATGGGACCTCTGTTTCACTTTTTTACTTTTCTCTTTCCAGTTTCAAATTTTGAAATTTCAAATATATATGTGTAAAACAGATCTAACTTTACACCATATGCAAGAGGTTTGACGTAAATAGTTTGAAACAATCATGTCTAATTCAAAATAAGACTTCTTTGAGACAGAACCCTTTTAAAAATTTCAAAATAAGATCTTTTGAGAATGCCAGATAAACAAGTTTGCTGTTATTCTTCATGGGACCCCACTTTTAATTGTATAATGTTATAAACTAGTAATAATAATAGTATGTGAAGTTTAGTATTGATGCTCTTTTTCAATTTCAATATTTTAAATGTTGATTCCTTATAACATTCATTTCTTGTGGTTGAATTGGTTTGAAATTGAAAATCTATGCATATTATATGTTTTTTGTTTTAAGCCGCTGATTTTGCATAACTTTTCCGTCAAGGAGTTTATGTGCGATTTTGTGTTTGATCATTTGGGGCTGCTATATGGTCGCATATAATGATTTTAGATGATAGCAAATTTAGGCATTATCTGCTCCAAAATGCCCGACACTGATATTAACCGTTGGGAATATCACCAGTATCGTAAATTAAATAAAAACAAGAATGAACCATGTATAGCCATTTGCTACATTGTATTAGAAATTAGGTGGAAAGATGGGAATAGTAATTGCTTTTGGTTTGATAATGTATATGTTGAGCTGTGTCGTCAATTAGAAGGTATCAGATGGTTTAAGTCCCTGTGTCCTGTTTAGCTCTACTAGTTCGTGTTCAGTCTTTTTCTTCATTTTAACAACTATTGCATTAAATGTGTAACCGAATCAAGAAAACATGGTTGCAGCTTCGTTTCAGAGTGCTTTTAAATCAATGTACTCGGGTTAAAGCCAAACATTTTGTGTGCACAGTGCACTGATTAGCGCTTAGTTGTTTAGCTTTCCATATTTGGTTATTAAAACAGACTCAGATACTTGAGATTTAGCATTACAAAACACAGGAGACTTAACCTCTACCCTTTGAAGTAGTTGTTTCCTGTTTGATACTTTGTAATTCTCCGACTTTGACCTTCTGGGCATCTTGTTAATGCAGGTTCAGTGAATTTGGCGATGATGGTGGACCAGCAGCCAAAGCCATTGTTCCTAAGTTCAGTGTGTTCTCAAAGCATGTCACAGCACATACTGGCTTCCAAGTGCCAAAGTTTGAGGTACAAAAGCTACGTTTATTACTCAATACTGTCAAATTTGTGCTTAATTACCATGGACATCTAAAGTTTACATTCTGGTGAATGTCTTGTGTAGATTAAACTTCTAGTTGCTGGAGCCATAGCCGTCAAGGGCTTTGGAAGCCTCCTTTTTATCTTTGGCAGCACAATCGGTGCTTTTCTTCTGGTTAGTATCTACTGATCGGTTCTAAGCGTAGAAGATGAAATTGGTTCGTTGTTACTGAACCTTTTGCTTTGTACATTCTCTTTCAGATTCTGCACCAGCTGATTGCTACTCCCATCTTGTACGATTTCTACAACTATGACACGGAGAAGAAGGAATTCACTGAACTTTTTATCAAATTTACTCAGGTTAGAGCCAAATATATCTTTGACTTTGTTTTGGTAGGTCCTTGTTGGAGTAAATCTATAGCTACCTCCAAATTTCATCTTCACGGTGGTTGATGTGTATTAAAGTGATATTTAAATTGTACATAGACGAGTCATGGTCAATTTGATGGTAGCTATGGATTCACTCTTGTTTTTACTACACAGGCGTGTAAAAGGCCTAGTACTGGGCTAGTTGGAGTGGCTAAGACCCAGGTCTTAATCAGTTAGGTCCAGGACTTGACGATTCTATATTTAATAACCGTGAACTCTTTACGACTGTGTCAGTCACACCTAGTTCTATTGCAACTAATAACATGTTTGTGATTTCAACATTTGGTTCTATTTTTGCTAACAATCGTGAAATTTTGTAGAATCTGGCACTACTTGGGGCACTGATGTTTTTCATCGGGATGAAGAGCACAACTCCAAGGAGATCCGGGAACAAGAAGAGACATTCCAAATCAAAGGCAGCCTGAGAATCGAGTTACATAGATTTGTTCTTGACATAGTTTTGTACTGCATCGGAGGCTGCTGCAAATTCTCTCTTTTTTTTCTTTTTTTCTTTTTATGTTTGTCGGTTTAGTTCTTTGCTTCAACAGTTGGCCATCCAATGGATCTTGTGATATTTAGGAATCATTTAAGTTCTCAGATTTTGTATTCTATAGACAAATGATTTTCTTTTTTACGCTGATTAGAACTTGGAAGCAATCTTTATGCTTTGTGATGAAACTAGATTGGAATTCAGTTATTGCTAAATGCCTGTTAGGATTAGTTGTATTTCACAAGACTATTGAAGCAAACACATACGTGGAAGCTGCTGCATCAAGTTATGAAAATGATGTTTTTAGACGAAATATCACAAGCAGCCGGATTTTGTATTCCTTGAAGTAAATGTGGCGAAACTTGGTTTAAACCAGCGTTTTGAGCATACTCCCCAAATACCTTCAACTAAGCATCCGACCTCTGCTGGTTTCGTCATGATATCAGCAACTTGCTCATAAAATGCAGATAATGAGATAACCACCCTAGAGATCCTTTTTTTCCTAGTATTACGGCGCGTCGGCTAGCTTTGTGTGTGTATTTTTCAGCAATCTGTCTCAAGTACACAGAAAAATTCTACGTAAACAACTGCACACGGATTACTCTCCCAAAATACATTTCAACTCTAAAATGCACTCGATTACAGAGTCAAACACTGAGAATAGCATTCTGTTAAAAGTTTTAATGGTCGGTAACGTGCTGGAATTTTAATATGGTAATTAGTTGGTTAAGTAACGGAAGCCGCCACAAGTTTGACATATATATTATAATGTAAACTGTATTTCTCAGAATCTGACTGGTTCAATACAGGCTAATGTCAACTCTATACATATATAGTAGATACTAAACAACCTGTTGTTTTGGTCAAATACAAATGGACATCCTCGACAACCTGCAAGATGATCGGACTAATCAAGTAAAAGCATTTGATGACACAAAGTCTGGAGTCAAAGGACTTATCGATGCTGCAGCTGGTGGGCTTGTCGATATTCCAAAAATATTTATCCGGCCAACTGATGAACTTGCAGAAGATTTAGAACTTACTAGAACGAGTTTACGAGTTCCTACCATAGATCTTACTGGCGTAGGTGATAAAGGAGGTTCAAGAAGAGAAAAGATTGTTGAAGAAGTCAAACATGCTTCGGAAAACTGGGGTTTCTTTCAGGTGGTTAATCATGGGGTACCGATGAAAGTGCTGCAAGATATGCTGAATGGGGTGCGTGATTTTCACGAGCAGGATGTTGAGATTAAAAAGTACTACTATTCAAGGGATCCAGAGAGGATGGTGAAGTTTAACAGCAACTATGATCTTTACATGTCGAGAGCAGCTAATTGGAGGGATACCTTGATTATCGACTTGTTAAATACTTACGATCTTGACCCGCAACATCTCCCTTTGGTTTGCAGGTTCATACTTTTATCGAGTTTTTGGAGTTGTATGTCTACTTCTGTTATTTATCAGTTCAAAATGGATAAAAAGTTCTGATGGGTCTACACAGCTTGTTTTGGCACACGTAATCGTGTTCTTACTTGTATAGTTACACATATCTTGACCTATTTGCCTACCCTAACGAGTACACGGATTATTTTAAAACCATGAATGATTTGTGTTACAAAATGGATACATAAGTACATCAGAATTAACTTGTATATTTATGCGCAGAGAATCTACTGTCGACTACCTAAACCATCTGATGAAGCTTGTAGACACCCTTTTTGAATTACTATCAGAAGCTCTTGGGCTGGAACCAAACCACCTAAAACTACTGGAATGCGAGAAGGGTCGAAGCTTGGGTTGCCACTACTATCCTGCATGCCCCAAACCAGACCAGACCCTAGGACTCAATAAGCACACAGATGCTTCTTTTATCACTATACTTTTACAAGATGAGGTTCAAGGGCTGCAAGTCATGCATCAAAATCAATGGGCCGATGTCAAACCTATTCCTGGTGCTCTTGTTGTCAATATCGGTGATCTTCTTCAGGTGATTTTCTGATAAAGTAATATAAGCCAATTACTGTAGTATTCATAGTTGAATATAAAAAAGGCTTTAAAAACAGGATACCCGCCGCTGCAACGCTCAGGTACCCTTCCAGTATGCAGTATAGACTAACGTGAGACAGGCTGTTACACAATTCATATGTTTCTATATATAGAGAAAGGATATGCATTGAACTGAAATGTAACGCTTTAATGTTGGCTGATTTTATGCAGATAATATCAAATGACAGGTTCAAAAGTGTGATCCATCGAGTACTTGGCAACGTAGCTCAAACAAGGACATCGGTGGCATGTTTTTTTCACGGTGTGGCTACACCGCCGAAAATATATGGGCCTATTAAAAAGGTTATTACAGAAGGCAGTCCTCAAGTCTTTAGAGAATTTACGGTAATAGATTACATGATCAAGTTTCAGTCGCGGGGACTCGATGAGAAGTCCGGATTAAACTATGTTCGCTTATAAGACGACTAATGTTTCTGAAATGGACGAGTAATATATTTTCATCTACTTATGTCAAAATTTGATGTTTTAACGTACTTTGGAGTTTGACTATTTGATTAAGCAAAGACTACAGTTGTTTAGTGCACTTTTTAACTATATTTTGTTCAAGGAAAAATAATTATCAGTAGTTATTTATGAGGCCAATCACGGCAAGAAACATATAAAAACCAATTACTCCGTATGAGTTTTAGGACCAGCGAGGTCGAGTCCACTAGCCCACTCCACCAGGCTCCAAGATTTCTCATGGGCCCAATGTCTTAATGTCATTTTGTTTGATGTTGAGAGCATTAGGTACACTAATGTGTTCCCGCTCGTACCGTGGGAAAAAGTGCTGACACATCATCACTTTTTTTATATAACACCAAAATTCATCACAACACAAAAAACACTCATCTCTCCATAAAACCACATTTCTAATGATGTTGTGCACCTTTGGACCCACAATTTTTAAATAAATCAATACATTAAAGTAAAATTAAAATTCCATTAATAAAAATAAATGATACATTAGAGAAAATACAATTTACAGACTAAAAATGAAAGGAAAATAACTCAAGGACTAACGTTGTAAACAAAACTTTTAAGGACTAATAATGTAAGCAGATGTAACAATAAGGTTTAAAGTGAAAAAAGTTCAAATAATACCGCATACACACATTGATAAAAAACAAAATAGAAAAGGAAAAAATAAGAGCATGATGGCTGGCAACGACGACGCGAGTGATGATATTGTTGTGGCGCCGTCGTTTTTTTCTTCTTCAGAAAGTGCGAGCCTTGGCGCCGTCGTTTTTTTCTTCTTCAGAAAGTGCGAGCCTTGGCGCCGGATGCCTTAGCTCTCTTAGAACTCTACCATGTGTGACATTGCTAAGGTCTTCTATGATTTCATACAGTAAGATATTGTTAATAGAAGGGGCGGACTAAAGACGTCAAGTAAGCAGGTGCACAAACTTATAAAGTAAGAAAAAAAACTAAAATGTAAGATTTCATTAAAAATCGTAAACAAATTAAGATGACATTTATTTCTTTGACATATTAGTGAACTAATTAAACAAGACATGTATCTGTGTGACACAAAATTTCGAAATAAGATTCATTTTAAAGAAATTAAGATTTTTAGCGAAAATTTACACTATGCGACAAAGATAGATCGGTTCCTGTAAACTTTCGAAAACCTCCTAAATCCGCCCATTAAGAGATGGTCAAAGATAATTAATGGTTAAAGAGCCACAATTGATGCTACAGTGCTAGCTTCACAAAAATTACAAACCAACAAAAGGTATTCTTAGAGCATCCACTATGTTGGACCTTTTAAAAGGTCTAAACATTTATAAAATCATTAATTTATAAAGATTTTGATTTTATAAACCTTGTTGCACTATGGCTAAACATTTTCTAGTTTTTAAAATGGTTTACAATTACACATGCATTAAATTATGAAAATGTCCAAGATCTTAGACCTCTTCATTCCACATGAACATAAAACATCAACTCACTATGATTAAAACAAATTATAAACTTTTTCATTAGATTTAAACATTTTCTTGAAATGACCATAGTGGATGCCCATAATCTTTTACTTAGTAAAGGAAAACGTCAAGTAAGGTATTCACATTTCAAAAAATCAAATCATACTTAATTTAGTAATAATTATTAGTTATTAATTATTTAATTTAACTATGCTTTATTAAAAAAACTTAAAAAATTCTTTATTTGGCAAAAATATGTGTAAATTCGTTTTTAAAGAAAAATTAAGCTAAAACATACATGTGTCAAAAATTAAAAGATGAAAACTTATGGGAAGGCGGGGTAATATACCAATACTAATGGGTGTATTATGTAATTTGAAACTAACAAAACAAACACAATTTCCCAATCTTTGTCTCTCAAAACTTATATCAAATTCAATGGAGTTCCTAAACCCTAAATCGTTGAAGAAAGATATCAAAATGAGGTAGTTTCTCATTTAATTACAATTTCATTCAATAACTGTCATTTGTACCTTCAAATTAGTTGATGATATAAGATATTGGTCCTTAATTTTTGGGTTTCATGTCGATTTTTCTACTACCTTCTCTTCAATATTATTAATGCTTTTTAATTATCATTTAGTTTCTTTTCTGGCCCCTTATGGTTTTAATTTTGTTTATAGATTGAAACGATATAGAGATAAGGATATGTGTTTATTAATTTGTGATCTAATAGTAAATGAATGTGTTTGTTTTGTTACTTTTGAGTTTGGAACAAACCGTATATGAGTGAATTGATGACGTAGGGTTTAAGTAGAAAAAAGGTTGGATTTTTATTAAGGACGACATCGTTCCTATTTATACAAAGGTATACATATTTTGACTTTAAAAGTCAAAACCGTGGATTATATTGAAATTAATATGCACTTTGATGCAATTGAAACATTGTATTAAAATCTTATGTTTTACATACTTATGATAAAAGCCACATAGATATCTTTGTAGATTATGGACCCAAAAACCGGAGAGGAAAAACATGTTATAATATATATAGATTATATAATCACACATAATTGCCTCAATGAGCAAAAAAACGTGTCGTTACGTCTTGGTGGTCTATCGAGAATTGATCCGGGCTTAAACTTGAAAGCCTCATGTCTAGCAAGTTCGGTAGGCACTGAACATTGGTTCTGTGATAGCGTCTACTTAACATCATACAACACATCGAAATCCTGAAGAGTGGAGAAAGTTGTTGCAGTTCCTGTCTTCACCAAGAATTAGCTGTTGAGTTGCTTTGTTATCAACCAGAACCCTTGAGTTTGATAACTTGAATGCATTTTGGGCTATTACTTGGTGGTTCTTAGTGTCAATGGTTCAACAATTCATACAATTTACAGTTTCTATATAATGATTAATGAGTTTTGGATATCTAAAATTTGATTCTAAGTACATGATTGCAGATGGCAAACCTGTTGAATGTATCACTGTGGTGAATGAATATGAAAAACCAGTTTCTACCTAATGATCAATGAATCTGAAATTTGATTCTAATATATAGTTTCTACCTAATGATCAATGAGTTATGGATATTTGAAATTTGATTCTTATTACATGATTATGATCAAAAGCCTGCTAGACGTCATGACTCTGAAAAACCAGCAACATCGTATAAAGATCTAGAGGTTGCAGATGCAAGTGATTCAGAGGTTTGATCATCTAATGATTCAGACTCAAGGGCGCAGGTTGACAACACGTTATATGGGAGAATTATGGGTTTTACTTGAATTCGATAACACTAAGGCCAAAGAACTATTTCGGGACAATGTAGGCGTGGGGTCTTGGTTTTCGGTGTTACGTCAAGCGTCTCATGACTTCACTCCTGAGGGTAGAATTGCTTGGGTGGATGTTGAAGGAATCCCTTTTAAGTTTTGGTCAGGAAAAACGTTTAAAAAGATAGCTACAAAGTGGGGTGAACTATTGGATGTTGATGACCATGACGAGATGAGTTTTCATTCAAAGAGGATATGCATTCACACGAAGATATGTTCCAACATATGTGAAAACTTTAAAATTGTTTTCAAAGGTAAAGTGCATTGGATTCGAGCTAAAGAAGCTACCGGCTGGATACCCGAGTTCTCCGAAGACGAAGAGGATGATGATCATTCTGAACAGGAATTCATCAGCAGTGAACAGTCGGATCTTGGTTTACATATTGATGGAGAGGATAATGGTGCTTCTGAGGTGCCTGAAACAATTTTTGAGAATTCTGATGGCATGAAAGAGAGGCAGTCGGAGGATCCTTTTGGTTTATACTCAATTCTAAATAAAAACAAAGTTAAATCTGATGTAATTCGGGAGGTCAATGATGAGAATCCTAGCCTCAAATATCCTCCCGGTTTTACTCCTAGTGTGGAAAAGAATGGTTCAAAGTCAAAGGATGATCAGGTCCAGAATATAAGTGATAATCAGTTAAATGGTGATAATGAGTCTGTGCATCAGGTTGAACGTGAAGATAACAGGAATAGTGATGGTGCTAAAACTAATTCTACAGGTTCAAGGAAATTCAAGATGTCTGAAATACCACGTACTGGTGGATCTATCTTAAGTGTCATGGAGGAAATTGTGAAGGTGGGTATAACAATGGGGTATAATATGGATGGGTGTGCGAATGATATTACCAAAATAATTGAATCACAAGGAGGGTACGGGGTTAATAGATGAATTTTCTGTCTTTAAATGTTCAAGGCCTCGCCCAAAAGGCTAAAAAAGATTGGGTAAAGGAGTTGTGTAATAAGAATAAAGTGAGTTTCGTGGGGTTACAAGAAACTAAGATGGAGTCTATTGATTTACTTAGTGTGAGACTCTGTTGGGGTAATGTAAACTTTGATTACGTTCATAGTGACTCTATTGGTAATTCTGGAGGGATTCTTTGTATTTGGGACCCAAATTCGTTTCGTAAGGACAGTGTTACTGTGTCGGATTATTTTGTCATTGTTCGTGGTGTGTGGATTAAATCGGGGATGGATATCCTTATTGTTGTGGTATATGCGCCACATGATGTTAGAGATAAACGGCTATTATGGGATTATCTTTCTCATGTATCGAACCAATGGGCCGGTGAGGTTGTGATGATGGGAGATTTTAACGAAGTTAGATACAAATCGGACAGATTTGGATCGAATTTCAATGCTCATGGTGCGGATATTTTTAATAATTTTATTATTAACGCAGGTCTTGAAGAGGTTCCTCTTGGTGGAAGTGCATATACTTGGTGCCACAAATCCGCTTCTAAAATGAGCAAGTTGGATAGGTTTCTCGTTTCGGAAAATTTGTTAAACACATGTCCTAATATAAGTGCTATTACTCTGGATAGATTTCTCTCGGATCATCGCCCTATTTTACTTCGTGAAGCATCTTTTGATTATGGCCCGACTCCGTTTCGGTTTTTTCACTTTTGGTTTGATGTGGATGGTTTTGATAAATTTGTTACAGATTCTTGGAAAGATGCTCCTGGGGATGATTCAAATGCTATGCGTAACTTGTGTGGTAAGTTGAAGTTCCTCAAGGTGAAAATCCGAGCTTGGTATGCAGATTACAGAAACAATTCCAAAGGTTCTGTTACTAATTTCAAGGAAGAACTACGGATCTTGGATGAATTGATTGATAAAGGTAATGGATCGGACGAGATTGTTAACAACCGTTTGGAGATTCTTGGTAAATTACAGCAAGTGAATAAGGCCCAAGCTTCGGAAGTAGCTCAAAAGGCTAAGATCAAATGGTATGTAGAAGGAGATGAGAATACGAAGTTTTTTCATGGCATGCTTAACAAGAAACGTAGCCAATTGAATATTCGGGGTATAATGATAAATGGAACGTGGACTGATAATCCGAAGGCTGTGAAACAGGAATTCTTTCAGCACTTTCGAAACAGGTTTGATAAGCCTCCGGATCAGAATGCTCATATTGATATGCCTTTTCCGAATTCACTTTCGACTGATCAGCAGAAAGACCTTGAGTGTATGGTTTCTAAAGAAGAGGTCAAAAGGGCGGTGTGGGATTGCGGAACAGACAAATCACCGGGTCCAGATGGTTTCACATTTGGATTTTATCGACACTTTTGGTCGACTATTGAAAACGATGTTTTTGAGGCGATTAAGTATTTTTTTCACATGTGGTGAAATCCCGAAGGGATGTAATTCGACGTTTATTGCTTTGATCCCAAAGAATCCCGATGCCAACATGGTTAAGGATTTTCGCCCTATTAGCTTGATTGGGAGTATATATAAGATTATCGCCAAAATTTTGACTAATCGTCTTGTTGGTGTTCTTGGGGATATTGTAAATGAGGTTCAATCGGCTTTCATATCGGAGAGACAAATCCTTGACGGTCCATTTATCCTTAATGAGATTATGCAATGGTGTCGTAGGAGGAAAAAACAATCCCTTATTTTCAAAGTCGACTTTGAGAAAGCATACGATTCGGTTCGATGGGATTTCTTGGATGATATATTGGTAAAATTTGGTTTTGGTATCAAATGGAGAGGATGGATTCAAAACTGCCTTAATTCGTCTAAAGGCTCAATTCTTGTCAATGGGAGTCCTACGGAGGAATTCCAATTCTACAAAGGTCTAAAGCAAGGTGATCCGCTATCCCCTTTTTTATTTATCCTTGTAATGGAAAGCTTACATATATCGTTTCAACGTGTGGTGGACGTGGGCATGTTTACTGGTATTAAGCTTAGCTCATCGCTAAATATTTCACATCTATTCTATGCGGATGATGCAATATTTCTTGGGCAATGGAATGATTCTAATATTGACACCCTTGTTCATGTGATGGAATGCTTTTATCGTGTCTCTGGTCTTCGGATAAATTTGTGCAAAAGCAAGATTATGGGTATTCACGTGGACGCTGACAGAATTAAGAGTGCGGCTTCTAAACTTGGGTGCCTTGTTCTCAATACTCCTTTCCTTTATTTAGGTACGAAAGTTGGTGAAAATATGTCTAGAGTGCACGCTTGGAAAGAGGTCATTGTTAAAATCAAGTCCCGTTTGTCGAATTGGAAGTTAAAAACGTTATCTATTGGTGGTCGATTTACTCTTCTTAAATCGGTGTTAGGATCGACGCCGATCTTCCATATGTCTATATATAAAGTCCCTTCGAGTGTTCTCCATTTGCTGGAATCCATTCGGAGTCATTTTTTCCATGGTCACGATCCTAGAAGTAAAAAAGCATCATGGGTGAATTGGAACAAGGTTCTCACAGCTAAAGAAAGAGGGGGTTTGGGGGTTTCCAGTCTTTATGCGCTTAATAGAGGCTTAATGTGCAAATGGGTTTGGCGATTTTTTGCACATAAATCTTTGTTATGGTCTAGAGTGATTAAGGCCATTCATGGTCCTGAGGGGGGTTTGATCACTGATGTGAGAAGGGGTTTTCGATCTACGTGGACCTCTATTGTGCAGGAAGTGAAGAAGTTACAGAATCAAGGTGTCAACATATTTGATTATATTCGGATCAAGATAGGAAATGGAGACAATACTAGTTTTTGGAAAGACAAATGGCATAATGAAGGCGTTCTGAAAGATGTATTCCCTCGTCTGTACGCGTTGGAGAGGCATCAGAATGTAACTATTCACACGAAACTGATTGATTACAGTTTAGTTAACTCCTTTCGTCGGAATCCGAGAAGTGGTGTGGAAGAATTTCAACTCGACAATCTCTCCAGGTTGGTTAGCACGATTACCCTCTCATCTGCTGTTGACAGGTACGTTTGGTCGCTTGAAAATTCAGGGGAGTTTTCGGTGAAGTCTATTCGGCAAGTGATTGATGCTAATTGTTTTCCTGTTATTCACTCGGCTACGAGATGGGTTAAATCTGTGCCTCTTAAGGTGAACATCATGGCTTGGAAAATAAAAATGGATGGCCTGCCCACTAGAATGAATATATCTCGTCGCGGTATTGAAATTGACTCGATAGTTTGCCCTATTTGTAACAGTGGGGCGGAATCTTCTTGTCATATTTTTTTCCAATGTAATTTGGTTAGACAGTTGCCTCGGAAAATATCGTCTTGGTGGAATGTGGATTACGTTGATGTTTCTTCTTTTAAGGAATGGCACACTTGGTTGGTATCTCTTAGGCTTCAGGCAAATCTCAAAGCGGTGTTCGAAGGCATCTTCTATTGTTTATGGTGGTCGGTTTGGATGTTCCGTAACAAGCTTCTTTTCGAGAAGGATACTCCTTCACAGGCGCGGATTTTTGATAACATTGTTTCTAATTCTTATTATTGGTGTAAGTTTAGATGTAAAGCCTCGTTCAAATGGATCGATTGGCTCAAAAACCCGTATCTTGTAATTGTCTAATTCTAGCTCCTTGCTAGTCGTTTAATAAAGCTGTTGTTCAAAAAAAAATTAAACCACTTGCACTATCTTAATCATAATTAACATAGAAATGCAAAATCTAAATGACCCTAAAATATTAGAAACATGGTTAAGTTTGGAAACTAATTTAAAGCACGACAAATAGTAAAAGACCTCACAAAACGGGCAAAGTTCCTTTAGCCGTAGAAACTATAAATCACTTACTAATTCACACGTCCGTGAAATGGTCATCCTTTTTTCCCGTTTTGAAACTTTCATGAAGAAAATCATATATTGTAGAATATCTTAACACATATAGAGGAATGATTCGTTTAATGTTTTAGAGAGAGAAAGATGTGGTTAGATGAACACTTAGAGAGAGAAATAAAGAAGAGAATATTAGCTTAAGTGTGTGAGAAAAATGAACAACCAACACCCTCTCCATGTGTGAAGAGGGCTTTTATACAAAGGGTAGTGGCCGGCCATGGGCCTCATAAGAGGCTTTCCATGGGCCTTTAGCCCGGTTAGCTTTCTAACTTAACCTTTCGACTTACTACGAGCTACGACTAACTATATTGGTAGTGACCGATACTTTTTCGTATTTCTAACAATCTCCCCCTAAGGGAGGTCACTCCAATTTACAAGAAACTTAAACCTAGCATACTATGCTTCGACTTTAGTCTTGAGCTCGTAGTCTTTAACTTCAATCTTTAACTTGTGATATTTGTAAGGTGATGCATTGACTTTAGGCTTGAGCTTGCTCGAATAGGCTTGACTTGTATGTGAATCTTGAGCTTCTTTGAAATCATCAACCAAGCATAATCTCTTATCATCATCTTGTGATCTTTAGCCTTCTTGTGATCTTGTGATTTCTGGACCAACATGCTCATATTGTTCTTGATGTTGAAACCTTGTGTAACCATCTTTCTTGATATTCTTTAACTTTAACACTTTGTCACTTTATGGAGGACAAACGGTATCAGAGTAGCGGAAGTCTTGAAACATGTACTTGAGCTTTCATGATGTCTTTATATATGTCGGTCGAGTATGAGCATGTGGTATTGGCTTCGACTTGTCATCGGGAAACTGCTACCTCCGTCAGGAAATCTGCATAAATGGGTTAGTGATAAACAACATATATGGACGAAAGTGGCTTTGTCACATCGTCGAATACGGTTGTAACAACCACGGTTTCCTGTTACTCAGTATAAATACTGCCTGTGATCAGGTAGAAATCCGAAGAATCTCCTTAACAGGGTTTCACAGCTGCACTAGCCGTTCTCATTACCGGAGCGTCTCAAAGCAGACAACACGGTAAGAGTGAATCGGTAAGTTACTATCTTCCCGATTAAGCCGTCAATTCGTGTTCAGCTTTACTATGTCCAGATACCCTTGTGAGGCTTCCCATGGACATAAGATTGAAAATCGATTTAGAAAATCAGTCGGTGTGTCAAAATGCAAACGGTTTTTATGACACACCAACAGTTTTATCTTTTTCAAAATTCATTCGTCAATTCATAAGCCGGACCGAATCGATATCCAGTATCACAAGTTCGATCCGAATAAGATCTCACAAGTCACCTACCAAGAGATTGTTTGATATTGGCTCTAGCAGGATTTCCATCTTCACTGTGAATACTTAAATATCACTCGGATGTTCTGGCAAAATCACAAGGATAATGCGTAGGACTCTTAATATATTTCTTGTTTTTCATATTGTGTGAATTAGCAAGCATAACTTTGACAAGTGTCCTAATGAGATTTATTGATGATCTCTTTTGGCTCTAGACTCAATAGTGCGCTTTGGTTTTAGTGATCGGAGGCTGGAGCAGACTGCCACCTTTTCAATACCAACTAACTCGAAGTGAGAAAGTTGATAGAAATGCGTGTAATCTCCGTGAGAAATGAAACAGAAATCTTTTGAGAGATTCTGAGTGGCTAGGGAGGGTTGTGCATTGCATCACTGGGTCTATGATGTCAGTCTTCAATGTCAGCAATCATCTTTGTGATTCTTGACAGCAAATGTATTGACCCGGTTTCTGCCTAAGTGTAAGGAGGGCTTCTTTCTTTTCACCCTTTATCTTAACTTTTCTTTTTAATTCTTCAACCCCTTCAGCTCTTACCGAGACTTCATAACTAGTACCTTGTTGGGTTTGTTCCAGTACTAGCTCCATCTCAGTCGGCACTTTTCCCTTAATCTCACTTTACTCCTTTTTTTCATACCTAAGGACTTCTACACTATCTAGTGGAATATCCCTGGGTAGATCCATCCGGTTCTGGCTGGATCATAGGAATGGATACCTAAACTTAACCACCTTATAACACCAATACAGTAATTTAAATGGTCAGTCTTTGGTACTTCCACATTTCAGCCATCACTTAACCATTTGCTCCCCCTTCATATGTGCATCGATTAATCGAAAGAGTTTAGCACATATATGGGAAAGTGTACATTTGAGATCATAAAAATCACATTATTAGCCATATATTTTAATCACATTTTCTTTCTTTATCAAAAATGTCAAATCTCTTGATATTTTGGATATCAATTGATTCAAATATTCATGGTTTCGGGGAAAAGATGTCCAATTATTAACAAGCCAATTATTGGAACATATTAATGCTCCCCCTCAAATTATGACTGAATTATATGGTGTTTGAGTATGTTAATTTGAAAAAATTTGAATTTACTAACAAATTCTTGAAAATTCATACTCAAACACTATATATGCCTAATTTTTAAGTCTACACTGCATATATACATATTCACAATTTTAAAAAATATACGAAATGACTTTATGATGACGAACACAATATGACGAAGTCATATTGTTCGTTGAAGTAGCCAGAGGTCAGTTTCGTAGTGCCTTCCACCAACAAACTTTTTGAGACTCCTTATCAACCTTCTTTCTTTCATCTGCTTGTCAATCGCCTTGATCATGATATTAGCTCTTTTCTTTTCCAATGTACTCCATCTTCTATTTGGCAAGTACTCCATTTGGATATTCTTTGTTATGTCATCCAGCAAAGTTCGAAGCCTAGTTAATGTCCTATCACTGAACTTGTAGAGTTCATCTGATCGCATCAACCTGTTTCTCCCCTTGTTGTCGACATAAATAAATCCTTGAGGGTCTTGATATGGAGTGTATGGGTCCCTTTTCCTGATTTCAAATTTGGTAGTTTCTGGCTTGGTGACTTTGGAACTCTTTCTGGTATCATGATCGATTCAAGTTAAAGATCTTTAACTCGCTTCTGAATAACCAAGCTTCCGGTGAACATTCTTAATGTTATAGCTAAGTCGGAAACGTCATCGCCCGAGAGATTTGTAAGCCGATTCTAAACAATAAGGAGAAGCATGTATTCGATGTCATTGATACGAAGACGTAGAAAGTCACCTTCCTTGAATATGTAAAGGTCGTTAGCGGCTCTTCCTACTACAATCTCTTTCAGATACCCATACCCATGTTTCCTCATTACCTCGACCTGAGTTATCGCCAGAATATGTTTCATAGAGTATACATCATGTGTGGATTCCATGCCTCATGCATACCCATAGAAGGTCTTATGTTGTTCTCTCCAATGTGAGATTCCCCATAACGCATGTTTATCATAGGCAACTTTAATAGGAACCCATATATTTGGAACCATGTCCATCAATGCATGAAAAGAACAGAATTTTTCAACCTATGTCTTGTAATAAAGTCCGTGTAGGTCTGTGATGAACATCCTCCCTTGCAGATACTTGAGATCATTGTTGAAGAAGTAATCAACTGGTACTTTTTGACAATTTCTACTCATAACTAAAGGTAGGGGTTTGGTAAGATCAAATGTGGATAGTCCTCGCCTATCTGGAATTTTCCCAGTCATGTTTTTCTGGAAAGAGCCTTTGTAACATTGTTTCAAAATCATATTCCAACTCAGCAAAAATGGAAAACTGTGGCCTTTGAGAAGTTCTTAATGCTTGGTCCTAAAACAATGTTCTGAGTAAGATTGTTGATTTTCAGGTCGTTCATGATGAATGCAGAGAAGTCTATTGGAGTGCTTATCCATTTATCAAAGGTCTTTGACGGTTTTTTCAGCAGAAGATGCAAGAGTCATTAACCAGCTTTGATTTTGTCCTTGTTGTGGAGTCTTGCCAACATTCCAATTAGGATCAGTAGGTTCTTGAGGCTTTATAGGTTTGGTGAACCAGTCATGCTTAGATGCAACCTTTTCCTTGTTTCTTCATCACATTACCACAGGGTTTCCTCTTATCTTGTGGCTATCCTAATCTGACAACCTCAAATTCCCTGGTTCCTCTAACTGAACAGACTTTCCAGAAGATTTTGATTGACACTTTTCTCCTTTGGATGAGCCAGACCGTGATTCTTTAGTCTTTTAGGACCTTTTTGTTGGTTCTGCAATCCTTGCTAGTCTTCCTCTTCTTCAACCCTCGGTCTGATCCAGCAAAAGGGTCTTCATCTTTATCTTTGTCTTTTCGGCTTCTCTTCAATGAATACACTTTACCGTAAGTAGAGAAGATAGTCTTGTCGAGATCATAAGATTTTTTCAATCCTTCATAGCATTCTTTGTGTTCAGGAGCTGCCAGATATGATTCACTTTTATCCGTTTTGTCGATAAGAATCTTTTTCAACTTAAATTCTCTAAGTGTTGCAGCAGCCTCATAAGAAGATTGTGGTTGAGAAGACTCCTTGGCTAGAACAGCAAGTTTAAGTGTTGATCCCCATCCTTGATCGATTCCTTAGGTTGTCTAAGGTTAAATTACCTTGAATAAATCCAAAATAACTTGTTGTAGAAACTTTGTATAAAACTAAAGTGAAAAGCGATCTCACCTTAATACCTATGAAATATTATGAATAAAACAGTAATCTTAAACAAACATAGATATAAACCCAAACGCTCAATGTAAATAATAGATCAATAATACGAGTACTCTTCACTAGTACTATGGTTTACAACCTTGAAGCTTTTCTAAATCGACTTGATAACTATGAAAACTTATATGCAAAACTTATTATCTCAACTAATGCCCTAGAGCCTCCTTTTATAGACTAAAGTCCTAGTCGGCTTACAATACATTCCTAAGATATCATAATCTTTTCTAAACATAACTTAATCATCTCAATAAATACATTAGTGATATATCTTTGTACATAAATATCTCAATACTTACTTCACAAGTATTCTTGTTCTCAAACAATTCTTTATCTACTTTAACTCATCTTTATCTCTGACAGTAGAAAGCTTATGTAGTAGTAATCCACAGAAATAAAAATTTCACCACATGCACTATTAAACAAAAGCAATAGATTAGTACTAGCAGTACTAATATATACTCACAGTAGTAACTTGTACTAGCAGTCTTAACATTTACTACTAGCAGCACTAACTACTTAGCTTATATTTTAGTCTTCAACACTGAGCTGTCTTAACTTCTACTAACAGCAGTAACTTTATGCTATTAGTACTAAATTATACTAACAGTAGTAACTAGCAGTGGTAACATTATACTACCAGTACTAACTACTTAGCATAATTTCTATTATGTACCTGAGCAGTAGTAACTTCTAAGAATCCTTGAAGTCTTTTAAGTTCCAACAATCCTCCCCTAAACTTGATGTTCATCTTCTGAATCTTCAAGTTTCTTCATTAAAAGTCTTTATCATACTCAGGAAGATGCATTCAAACCTTTTATTAACCTTTTTGCTGCTTTACCATAAGCTTGAGCAGTTGATAGCACATCTCATTAAAATGATCAGTTTGAAGTTTCTTGTTTAGCATATTGGTGATTGTTATTGGTGTGAGGGGATATCTCTTTTCAACTAACATGAAGATATGCACATTTCTAAACCTGGCAAAGTGTACTCCACATGAATCATACAATTTCCAAACAGTCATTGTATAACCTTATAGTCTCTCCATACTTTACTCCTAATGTCTGGTTCAAACATGACTTTAAAATATCCCCACATCACTCTTTCATGTTCATCTTCAGGCCTTATATCACCATACTTTGTTTTGACTAACTTCCAAAGAGTCAGCAAATCTTCTCTGTCAATGCCCTGAAGCATTCTAATTATTGAAGAATATCTCTTGGAGCTTCCATCTGCTCTTATCAACTGATAATGTACCATTATTCCTTCTTTAAGAAGCTTGTAATCAACAATCACTGATGGTTTGGTAGCAAGTGGTATAGCATCAATTGCTATATCATCATCCTTTTTAATCACCAAATGCTTTTTCAGCTCAGCTTCATCATCTTCTTCAACTTCTTCAACTTCATCTATCTATTTGTCTTCCTCCATTCTTTGTTTCTTTGAAGATTCTTTTTGTTGCTCTTTTCCTTCCAAGCATCTTCTTTTTGTTGCCTTTAGCTTTCTCCTCACTACCTTCTTCCTTCTTTTCATTGCTTTCTTGTGCCTCAGAACTCATAGCCACAAAGGTATTTACCCTCTTCATCTCCTTGTCAAACAACTTTTTAATTTCATCATAGCTCTTTCCCATTAACTGTTTGTGTTTGTATCCACCCATGTGCTTAAGATAGGTAGACATTTGAGTTCACTTGTGTGCCTTGGTAGGAGGTATGTTTCTCTTTTCTTGTGCTCTTAGTTCAGCAAAATGTTTTCTTCTTTTCTCTATTAATTCCATAAACAGTTTTCCTTTTTCTTCATCTGTCAACTCCTCTCTTTCTCTTGTTTGGAGTCTCTCAGCCAGTAATCTATCAGCCTCCATCATAGCTTTTGTATTTTCCCATGATTCAATCAATGCTATGTTGGCTTCTTCTTGCTTTTGCCTTTTAAGCCTTTCTTCTTCTATGATTTCAGCATCCAACTGAGCTTGAATGTTTCTTGCCATTTATTCATCAAGAGCAACTTGTTCTTTTGTTTTCAGAGGTTTCTCAGGCTCTTGTATGATACCTTTTCCTTTGTCTTTGACTGAGGGTTGTTTGACAGAAACTGTTAGTTTAGATACATATACCTGCTCTTCCTGATTATGGAAAATTGCTTTTCCTGATCATGGAAAACAATTCCCTTTGCCTTTGGTTTAGCTGCCTTGATTTCCATTAAAGTCTGAGCCAAAGTTTCTTCAACAGTTGTAGGAATTGTAGGAGCAACACTATCTTCAACACCAGCAGTAGTAACTGCTTCACCAGTCTTTGTACTTTGCTCTTCTTTCTTAACAGTTGTAACATCCACAAACACCTCATCATCATCCAGAACTCTAGTATCAAACATTAAGTCATCATCCTGCCTTTCTTGAGTTTCATTAACTAGAGTTACCTCAGCATCTGCATCAATATCTTTAATGCTCCTCCCCTGTTTGGATGCATCTTCATGATCACCCAAACTCTCCTGATCTTCAGAGGACTCAACTCTCCTAGACATACCAACTTTCTTTAGTCTTTTCAAACCTGTAGTTCTTGACTTCTTCTTCCTTTCCAACCTCTGGACCCTCTTATTTAAATCAGCAATCTCCTTTGCTTGAGCATCCTTTGCTTTTTCTAAATCAAGAACCTATGTTTGTAATTTGGTACATAAAACCATCAAATCATTGCATGCTATCCTCACCACTAGGTAGTGGATCATTAGAAGGGGTGGGTACACTTTCCTCATGCTCAGTCTCATCATTAGCAACTTTTGCCTTCTTCATCTGTCTCTTCTTAGACTTTTGTTTCTGCTTGGGTTGTGAGGATGTAGATGGTTGATCAACAAGGGGTATTTGATTGGAATCAACTAGATGATCTGAATCCTCACCCACTTCTTCAGAAGCTTGAACCATCATAGTATTAAATAAAGGTGTTATTCTCCCAGAAAAATCCTTTCCAGTTCTCTTCATGTTAGCAAAAACTTTCTTTGTGTGAGAGGGATTAACAAAAATCTTCTTATGATGTGACATGTCTCTAAGCTGTTGATTAATGAAAACTTGTAGAAAACATGGACACATCAGGAATTTAACCCCTCCATCTAAGTGTTTCACCATAGCATCAAAAATGTACTTAGACAGATTAAATTTCTGATTTGTTGCCAAGCATATGATCAAAGAAGCCATTGTACTACTGAACTCATTCCATGCAGTGGATTTGGCACTAAAGTGCATTTTAATAGTCTGTTGAATGAAATACTTCCACTGTTGGAGAAAAAGAAAGCTTTATAAAAAGTAAGCTTTTGAGAAGGCTTTTCATACCCCATACGTGCCAGTTCTTCAAATATAGTAGTAGTAGGCAAACAATCAGTACCTCCTACATCTTCCAAGTGAAGATCACATCGAATGCTTGACTCCGTAATGATGACCCTCTTTTTATCAACTAGGGCTTGTAACTGACGCACACCATTAACCGTGTCTGTACATTGCAGTTTGCCTAAAAGTAGTTACAAGACAAGATGTGTAGATAGTTGGATTGACTGTTAAAGCATAATGGACAAAACTAGCTTTCAGGAAATCAATAATCTCTACAAACCCATCACTTTCTATAGGTTTTTCCAAGAACACGACCACAGTTGGTGTTCAACAAACTTATGGTGCCTCGACATAATAGATGATTTGATGATCAAAGATGAAAATTGAGTTAGGGCGTTTACATGGATTAGAGAGTGTTTGAATGATTGAAATCGAATAAAGAAGTAAATGAACCCCCTAGAATCGAAGTTTTAAATTGCACCCTCCGCAAATGATCTGAGACTGTGCAGCCATTAACATATGCCTAACAGCATTAACTGAAACCCAACAGCATCAACAGAAAGCTTAGCAACATTATACGTATACCATATAAGAAACTATATGCTTAGCAGCATTAACTTCAATACACCAGTAATTATCCAAATTTCATTCCAAAAAGCAATTTTCATCATCAAATTTGATTCTCACAAGCTCTCTTTCTGTTTTTATGCTCACATTATCTCTTAATTCTTTTTTTTCTCACATAATCACTCATTTCTATTTTTATGCACACATCTCTCTTTCTATTTTTAAGCTCACTTAATCTCTCATTTCTTTTGGCTCACCAAAACACTCTTTCTGTTTTTATATGATAGTTGTGTACAAAGTTCCATCAATTCTAATAGTTTCATACTATCCTCCCCACTTCTAAGTGTGTAACCTCTTAAGAGAGGTGGATCATTGGACTATTTAGATGTAATCTCAAACCTAGTTTGAGCATCCACATCCCCCAATATTGTATCTTGGCACCTGGGACCACTACCTGGATATCAATCCCAAAGAGTTGTCTATTAGTGTTGCCATGGATTGGGTCTTATTTGATGTTACCACTGTCCTACTCTGCTTCTAAGCTAGAAGCAGTAGTGGCAGCCCTTTCCATTCTGTCACCTAACTCCTTATGGACAGCCTCATCACCAACCTTTTTCAGGGGGACCACTAGACTGAGGTATCTTGGTGTCCTGACCTCTTTTGATGTGTTTGATTCTTTTTAACATACTTTTGATATAACATATCCTTCCATCCATGCTTTTGGTTGTATTAATAAGTAGCATCCCCTCAAACAATGCTTTTGGTTGTATTAATAAGTAGCCTCCCCTCAAACAATGCTTCAAGAGATAAGAATTTGCTCAACAATTTTAACTTAGGCTCTCAGTACATCTCAACAGCATTAACATTTGCTTGGCAGTAGTAATTTTGTCTGCCTAGCAGTATCAACAGATGTCTTAACAAGTATTAACGTCTGTCATCAATAATTATACAAACAACATGCCTCTATTCCATCACAAGCACCCTAGAAAAGACTAGAGAAATACATGTGAGAATTCAGAGGATCTATAATTTTAGTGCATAACCCATGAATAAAAGGTTAAAAAACTAGATCCACAGATCATTAACATCAGGTATTACAATATTCGTACCTGCAGATTGTTAGTCCATAGCCAAAATACAAAATCCAAATATGTTCTTCTTGACAGCATTAACTATGACTAACTGTTTTAACAAACAGTCTTAAGTATAACTACGCAATTTTAATTATACTTTAGCAGTACTAAATGACAAGACTAACATACTAAATCCTTTACAAAACTTTTACAAAAACATAAGAATATATACATTTAAGATTAACACATTCCAATACTTGAGAACCAAGTACTGAAAACCTTCCAACATTAAAACCTTTTGTAAGAGATCTGAAACATTAATCAGTATGAATTATTAAACCATTTGTATTAACTTTTTACATTGCATTCTCTTATAAAATGATGCATAATGCCTCTAAATGTTTTGTTTAGAATGTTGAACAGGATTTTCATATGCAGATAGTAATGTTATTGTCAATATTAAAGACATGTTCATGAAACAGTACCCATAAACCAACTTTTGGGTTTGGAATCCAGAGTACTTGTCCACAACAACTAGTTAGCAGCCACCTCTTCAGATTCAGTTGTAGAATGTTGCAACTACAATTTTGCTTCTACACTGCCAGATATCAACCTAGTTTCCCCAAAAACTCAACAACCTTGAGTTGTAGACTTCCTATCTGAGATTGCTCCATTATAGTCCAATATCAGTATATAGTAAAAAAACAACAACCAGTTCAAAATGGAGAATCCCTATAATACCAAAGGCCAAAAGTTGGTTTGCCTTCAAATATCATAAAAATTCCTCTTGTACTGCTAAGAGATGTGATGTCATTGTTAGTAACTTTAAAATTCTTGGCACATGCACATACAACAAACATAATATCTGGCCTAGATGCTGTGAGATACATTAAAGACCCAATCATAGATCTATAGAGATGTTCATCAACATTATCAGCATCTCTATCTTTGACTAAGGGCTTTTCCAAATCAACAAGAGTTGAAGCAGACTTCACATCAGTGTAGTTGAATTTCTTCAAAATCTCAGCTACATATTTATCCTGACTGATAAATATTCCATCTTCCTTCTGTTGTACTTGTAATACTAGAAATAAAGTAAGTTCTCCCATAGAACTCATCTGAAACTTATCCTTCATTAGCTTCTCAGGTCCAGTACATAACTCCTTGTTTGTAGAGCCAAAGATAATGTTATCAACATAGATCTGTACAAGCAAAATATTTCCTTTTTGCTTCTTGATAAATACTTGTCAAGATCATCTTTGCCTCTTTTAAACCCATTGCCTAACAGATAGTTAGCCAAAGTTTCATACCACGCTCTTGGTGCTTGATGCAAACCATAAAGTACAACATATTTATCCTGACTGATAAATATTCCATCTTCCTTCTGTTGTACTTGTAATCCTAGAAAGAAAGTAAGTTCTCCCATAGAACTCATCTGAAACTTATCCTTCATTAGCTTCTCAAATCCAGTGCATAACTCCTTGTTTGTAGAGCCAAAGATAATGTCATCTACATAGACGTGTACAAGCAAAATATCCCCTTTTTACTTCTTGATAAATAATGTCTGATCTATCTTGCCTCTTTTAAACCCATTGCTTAACATATAGTTAGCCAAAGTTTCATACCATGCTCTTGGTGCTTGATGCAAACCATAAAGTGCCTTGACCACCTTGTAAACTTTGTCTGGATGGTCAGGATCTTTAAATCCTGGTGGTTGAGTAACATAGACTTCTTCCTCAATGGTTCCATATAAGAAAGCACTCTTTACATCCATTTGATATACCAGAAAACCCATAAAAAAGCATAGGCCAAAAAACAATCTTATTGCCTCAATTCTTGCCACAAGTGCAAATAATTCTTCATAATCAATACCTTCTTCTTGTCTATGACCCTGTGCAACTAACCTTGCTTTATTCCTAATCACAGAGAGGGGGGCCCCCCACCCCCCTTTCATCTTTCTTATTTCCTAAAGACCATTTGTTCACAAAGGCCCTCTTTCCACTAAGTAAAAGTCCACAAGTATCCAAACCTGTTGAAGTTTGACTTGCAAAGTTCTCCTCATTGCTTCCACCCAAGAATGAATCATTAGAGCTTTAGCAAAACTTGTTTGTTTAAATTGAATAGAAACAAGCATTAAACAAGTTTTAGTATCTGTGGTTTTTTCTGTTCATTTACACCTGAGAAACCCCTTGTGGTCAGAATTAGGTTTTGTCATTTCTTCTTATCTGAACAATGACTTTCACATCACCAACACATTATCAATCGGTGGAACTTTATAACTTCTTGTATTGGGAGTGTTGGAACTGTATATGAATTTATGATTTTCCCCAAATCAACTTCGGGTTCATCTCACACTGAAGAACTCAAGATGATGGCTTCAAGTGTATGACGAGCTCATATGGTGAACATGTCTTTAAGGCTATCGTTGTTTATGTGAACCTAGCAATATTAACTGAATGGGGGGGGTGGGGGGGGGGGGGGGTTGGTTGGGGTGGCGGGGGGGGGGTGGGGGGGTGGTGTGGGGGATGGGGGGGAATGGGGTGGTGGGGGGGTGGGGGGGGGGGGTGGGGGGGGGGGGTGGGGGGGGGGGGTGTGGTGGGGGGTGGGGAGGGAGGGAGGGGGGTTGGACTAACAACATTAAGTTTAAGACTACCAGTATTAAGATCAAGACTGGCAATATTAACATGTTGCCAGCAGGCATACATCTTTAGACTGCTATCATCTTCAAACTTATCTGCTCAGCATTCTCATTATCCGACTATCTTTAACCTGGTTTTGTGAGGCAGCATGCAGCAGGTTTTGGTTCACCATTACAACATCCTTTGGTAGGTGAATCAAAGTATGAAGTAACTTCCAAATTGCATAACAATTGCAATCTTTACTGATTTCCTCTGTGTACATAGCATAAGTTCATCTCTTGTGGTACCTGCAACACTCATTATAAATTGCGACCTGCAGTAGGCTGTACATAGTTCATAGATTAGGTTAGAGAATCAATATCAAACAACTATTTTGGACCATTCATTCTATCAATAGGCTTATTCTCTAAAAAGCCTAAATATGCAAGTTTTCTTCTACCCTCCTAGTTCTAGTGTTGTATACCCTAAAAGCTTTACTACTCAACAGAAAAATCAACCGAACAAACCTTTCATCAGTTTCTTTTTGCCATCAAACTTGCCTAAACTGTCTAAAGTATTAAGAATAGTAACATGACAACCAAATGGTCCATACATGCTTTAGAACTTGTTTTAAAACCTCTAAAAAGTTCATAAGGTTCCTTGGTTTAGTAGGGCTAGACTACTAAGACCCTATTCTGTACATTACAAGCAGTAGAAACTGCTTCAGCCCAAAATGTGGTAGGTAACTTAGAAGTCAGCAACATTGGTTCTAGCACCTCAATGTAAGTGTCCTATTCCCCCTCTCAGGCCACACCAATTGCTGCGGAGATCCTGGCTAAACAATATTCTCCTCTTAATACCGTTTCAACATCAAAGTTACATCCATAACTTTGTTCTTAAACTCTGTTCCATTATCACTTCTGATTATTTTCACTTTCTTATCCACTAGGTTTTCTATTTCTTTGATAAAGTTCTTAAGGATCTCACTGGTTTCATCCTTAGTTGTTAAAAAGAAAACCCATGTAAACCTACTGATATAACATTAGTGACACTAAGACAAATACTTCATATGCATTAAACTACTCCAAAGGTTGACAACAAATCTATATGTAGCATAGAACAAAGGCTTAGTAATGATTCAGAACTTGGACTTACAAGAAGCTTCTGGTTCATCCCATTTAAGACAAGCAACACAAGTTTGGTTATTTTCAAAACGTTTTATAGGCAATCCTCTTACAAGATTATCCTTGACAAGCTTATTTATGTTTTTAAAATTAATATGACCAAGCCTCCTATGTCAGAGCATTGATTCATCTAATGTATCCTTTGCAACAAGACAAGTCAAGCTCTCTTTAGGAACAATGTTCTTCATATCAAAACTATACATATTGTCTTTTCTAGGAATTTTAAGAAGTACCTGATTTTCATCAGGCAACTTAAAATTAGGAGATAAGACAAGACATTTAGTGTCAGTAAAAAGGACATAGTACTTAGTCACACTTCCTGTGATTCCACTAAAAAAAGATTGAATTTTAACTCATTTACAAGTATACAACTTTAACAAACAAGACTATCAGTTTTAAGCTTCCTTTACCTTTAATTCTACCACCATATGCTCCTCCTCCAAATGCAACATAACCTCTATCAAATTCCTTGAAATCTGAGAGATAAGCTATGTTCCCAGTCATGTGCCTTGAGCATCCACTGTCAACAAATCCTTTATCATCTTGTTGTGGCTTGCCCTGCACATAAAAATAAGGAAATTAGATTCCTTTGGGGACCCAAGCCATTACTGACTTGGATCTGCCTCGTGCATCAATGTAGTTGTATCTTTTAAAAGCAAGTGATGCACCATTAGGTTTGGTAGGTCTCCAAACCCAACATGCTGAGGTCTTTACAACATTTACCCCTTTTTCCCTAACAGCATTAACTTGTCCTGTATATAACCTAGCAGTATTAACTACTCTAGGTCTTTTAGTATAATAGTGTCTCTTTGCAGTATGCACATATCTTCTAGTTAATGCTGTTTGCTTATAAAAGGGCATCTGAGCAGTTGATTGTGATTGTTTAGAAAAATATGACATTAATTTAGCACTATGAACTGCTGTTTTGGAGTGAGCAGTTGTAACAGGCCTAACAGTATTAAGTGTTATGAGGCCAGTTTTCAACAAAACTACTCTTGGAGACTTATTCCTGTGTACACTAGGGTGTGTGGTTTTGGCATCCATCCTATTGTAATTATTTCTAGATACTATTTCTTTTCTTTGATGGTGATCACAATTAATCTGAAAATGATTAAAACTTCCACATATAAAGCAAGCTTTATTATACATCATAAAATCTTTTCCTAGTTGATTGGACTTCTGTCCATTCCAATTCCTCTGATTCCCCCTAGGAGATTGTGTTCTATACATTTCTGCATATCTAACTGACCTTTTAACTAGTTTTTCATGATTTTTAGGTTTAGTAAACTCTACCTTTTTATTAACAGGAAAAACAGTTCTTATCAACTTGTGAAGTGAAGACTTCAACAAAGCTAACTTGTGTCTTGTGATACTTGTTCTTCTACCAAAGACTCATCAGAATTTTCCTTAGAATCATCTGATTTTTTTATCACAAACAACATTAGACTCTTGCTCACTATTCTTAGGACCATACCCTTTGAATTCAAGCTCTTTGAATTCATCAAGACCAGAATAAGACAGATCAAGCTTTTTAGGTCTATTATAGATTAAAGGACCATACCCCAAACCTTTTTTACTTTTTTCAGTTATCTGACTTCCTAACAACTGATCTAAGTCTTTTGAGGCCTTATCAAATTTCTCAATTTTAAATTCAATGCCATCTTTTTCTTGGCTAACTTTTTCCACTTATTTTTAAGCACATTTATTTCATAGTCTTTACAAGCTACTTCTCTTTTAAGAACTGCAACTTCTTCACTAAAAAGAACCTCATTCTTTCTATATGTGATAAGTTGTTCTTCTACTGTTGCTAAACCTAATTTATAAGTAGCTGCTGTAAATTCAGTTTGATTAAGCTTAACAATTAAATCATCACACTGTTTCTTAAGAGTATCATATTTTTACAGACCAAGTTTAATGAGCAAGTTTTATAGTAGTATAACCTCTGAGTCCTGAAACACCATTAGAGCCATGTTTTTATTGAACTTGTTCTGTCTTCCATGTCACTCCAATCAAACTAAACGATCAATAGGCCAACATTGCCTTTGAAGACGTGTCTTCATTGTTTCCTTGCTTCTTGGTGTTGTTTTAATTTCTGAAATGACCTTCCTTACTTCTTGGTGCTCTATACTCCCTGGCAAAGTGTCCCATCTTATGACAGTTGAAACACTCTACCTTGGATTTATCATACCCAGCAGTATCATATGCATTAATGAAAATCATCTTCCTGTCTTTGTATTACCTCTATGCCCCTCATACTTAGTTCAAAACGAAATGCCACTTCAAATCCATTGCTTCCAAATCATCTTCATGAATTTGCTCTAAGTCCTGGTGTAGGAGATTAGAACCATTGGGATTTTCAACCATGAAAGCATACACAACATTAACATTAGGGCTAGCAGTACTAACTTGAGGACTAGCAGCATTAAAATTAGTGCTAGCAGTACTAACTTGTGGACTAGCAGTGTTAGCATCATTAGTACTGCTAGTGCTTGGAGCAGTCATGAAGGCCAAGTTTTGAGCACCACTACTTGCACCAATAGATTTCTTTACCTTTTGTTCAACAATTTTAAAGTTGTTGTATAAATCATCTATGCTCATAGTTTCAACTTCAGACTTATTCATCCACACAACTACATGAGTGTTCCACTCAGGGGGTAAGCTGCTTAAAAATTTTGAGTTTAAGTCTTCTTGGACAATAACCACACCCAAAATTGCAAGCCTACTGACTATCTTCTGAAGCCTATTAAAGATTGAGTCAAGAGACTCTGCACTTGATGCACTGAAATTTTCATACTGTTGCTTCAGAAGTGTCTTTTGAGTTTTCTTAGTAGCTGCATTACCTCCAAATCATGTTTCAATGGCAGCAAACATTGATTTAGCATCAGGGTACTGACTGAATGTGAGTTGATGTTAATTGGGAAGAGCCATGACTAACAAGCTCCTAGCCTTGACATCATTCTTCTTATTTGTCTTTTCTTTAGCAATTACAAGTATAGACATCTTTGTAACTGAAGTACCATTCTCCTGTGCTGTTTGTGGTACTGACACCCATGAATAACCATTTTCTATGACCTCCCAGAGAGCATAGTCTTGGATCTGGGAGTACTGCTTAATCCTTATCACCCACATCTCATACTCACCCAGTTTGAGTATGGGAAGCTTTGCAGTAGTACCACTATTTGTAGATTTAAACTCCATGTCTTCTAGATCAAAGTTTCTCAAAGCAAAGCTCTGATACCACTTGTTGATCTCAATCCTTGATCGATTCCTTAGGTTGTCTAAGGTTAAATTACCTTGGATAAATCCAAAATAACTTGTTGTAGAAACTTTGTATGTATACTAAAGTGTATGCGGAATCTACACCTTAATACCTAGAAGTATTATGAATAAAACAGTAATCTTGAACAAACAAAGATATAACCAAACGCTCCAATATTATTAGATCAATAATACGAGTACTCTTCACTAGTACTAGGGTTTACAACCTTGAAGCTTTTCTAAATCGACTTGATAACTATGAAAACTTATATGCAAAACTGATATCTCAACTAATGCCCTAGAGCCTCCTTTTATAGACTAAGGAGTCCTAGTCGGCTTACAATACATTCCTAAGATATCATAATCTTTTCTAAACATAAACGTAATCTCTTAAATAAATACATTATGTATATCTTGTACATAAATATCTCAATACTTATCTTCACAAGTATTCTTGTTCTCCAAACAATCTTTATCTCTTTAATTCGTCTTTATCCTCTTGACAGTAGAAAGTCTTCAAGCAGTTGTAATCCAGCAGCATAAACTTTTTCACCAGCAGCACTAATAAACATAAGCAGTAGTAACATTAGTACTAGCAGTACTAATATATACTCACAGTAGTAACTTGTACTAGCAGTCTTAACATTTACTACTAGCAGCACTAACTACTTAGCTTATATTTTAGTCTTCAACACTGAGCAGTCTTAACTTCTACTAACAGCAGTAACTTTATGCTATCAGTACTAAATTATACTAACAGTAGTAACTAGCAGTGGTAACATTATACTACCAGTACTAACTACTTAGCATAATTTCCATTATGTACCTGAGCAGTAGTAACTTCTAAGAATCCTTGAAGTCTTTTAAGTTCCAACATCAAGTGACTCAGTAACCATGATTTGGATCTCTAGAGGAGCAAAGTCAGACACTTCCTTTGGCAGAATCTGAGGAAGTTATATCTTGACTTGCTCTGTGACCCTTGCAGTGATAGATGAAGAAAGGCGATTCATGAATTCATCTCTTGTAGCTCTTAGCCTTGCATCTAGATGATCATCAACTAAAGCTCCTAGCCTTTTTGAGCTCAGCAACTTCTTTTTCTAATGATGTGACTCTGTTGTTGAATTGGAAGACGGATGCGAAATTAGGAAGTACAGATTGAGGATTTGTAGCTTTAGTTATTGGTGGTGGTGTTGGTGTTGATTGTTGTGGTGGAGGAGTGAAGGATGGTAAAGATTGTGGGATGACGGTGGAGTATACTGGTGAAGAATCATTGATAACTGAGACATGTACTGTAAGGAGTGTGGGAGTTTGCTTGCTTGGTACTTCATGATGGACGTGAACATCCATTAGAGAAACAATTTCTGCATCTGTATGGGGAATGTCTGAAAAGTTTAAGAATTTAGCCGCCAAGTCAAATGAATGAGAAGAGCTGGTAATTGGGACTTTAGTCTTCTATGGAATAGTAGAAAGTGTCACATGAGCATCTTTTATGACTTGTAAGATCTCTGGATTTTCATTCCCTTGTTGAACGTTAGTCATTGCAGCATCGGTACCCTCCTCTTGAACAAACCCTTTATTAGTATCAACTGGTTCATTCAGCCTTATATCTACACTATCGTATAGCTGAATGGTATTATAATCAATCTCTTCATCTTCATCACCTTCTTCTTTATTAGTAATCTTTGTTTCATCTTCATCATCAGAATCATTGGACGGGGTTTTAACAAGCTCGTCCTTCACTTCTTCTTCATCATCTTCATCTTCTTTAGTTTTTTCTTGATTAGACTCTGAACCCAATTCATTCTCATCAGTTTCATACTCAGAATTTGACTCATTATCATTGTCCTTGATTGGAATTTGTGCATATTTACATGTAATTCTACTGATCATTTCTTCCACCACTTGAGTCTTGATCATTATTGTTGTTATCTTCATCATTTCCCTAAGATTCAGCTTCACTTTCAGATGATTCTTCTTTAGTTACATCGGAAACCCCTGGTTTAACACCAGTTCCTTCATTTGTAACCGAAGGATTGATTTTTGCAGCACTTAGAGCAGTTTTGGTAATAGTACCAGAACCACTTGGATGAGTCTTGTGATAGTCCCTCATACTCTTCATTCGAACTTCTTCAAATTGAGTATCTTTAGCTAAAGCCACTTCATAGAGCAGCTCAATTCCTTTGCCTCGAGTAACATCCACCTTTTCCTTCTTCTTAGACACTGGCATCTCAGGAGTTTCTCTAATAATAACACCTCTTGCTAGAGCCTTAGTATACTTCTTTGCAAGTCTCTTTACTCTTTTTGACTTTCCTGTAGGTTCTTTAGTTAAAACTAGGACAGTAGTGAGTTTAGGAGAGGCTGGATTCTTGAACTTTCGCGCCTTACTAGGATGTGTAGCTCCTGAATCAAAACCAAGGCGTAAGTCATGTAACTTTTGGTATTCCTTCATCTCAGGACTGGTCAAAGATTCAGGAAGTATAGCACCATAGATTTAAGTTTCTTCTTTTGCAGAGACAAATCTTAAAAGTGTTAATCTAATAGTCATCCCTGGAGGTGTGCATCCCGATCTTGTTTCTCCAGAGAGTGTCTTGTCTTGTAGTAAGGAAGATGAATAATAACTTTTGGGTGAATCGAGGGAAAGTACATCTACTCTTGCTTTTTGTAGGCTGTGTCAATCTGTGTAATGAAGATTTCCAAAGTAGTTCAACATAGTCCACATTCTTTTGATGGTACATACCCCAAAGGATTTGTGCCCTGGAGAGACAAAGCTTGTCAAGACAAGTTGTCTTTCCAGATAAACTTCTGTTAATGAGATCAGCAAAAGTTATCCAAGGTTGATGCATCTGATCAACAACAACATCATTAAGTGAATTGATTTCTCCAGTGTGACTAAGATCTCTTAAGAAAGACACAATTTCTTCATCAGTAGGAAGTACATCAAAGTCTTGACCATGTACTCTAGGGCAAATCTTAAAGATATCTCTGAAGATTTCCAAATTGAGTTTGAATCTCTTCCTTTTGTCTATTTTGAATCTGTAGAAAGTGTCATGCTTGTAAACTGAATCCTAGAATTGATGCATGTTAGTACTTAAAGAAAAACTTGCATGAATGAGAAAATGCAGAGTACATGGAGTAAGACAAGAGCATCCAGAACGAATTTGAAATGTTGTTCCTCTCTGTATCTTTCCAGGAGTTTGAGTCTGTCATTGCATTTCACTCTCAAAGCCTTTCACCTTGGGAACAAGTTCAAGATACAAGTTTTGACTGTTAGGCAGTGATGAAGAACATGGATATCCTGCTAAGATTTGTCACATACAGTTCATATACAAGCAAATATATATCACTGAATGACAATCTAGATCATGACGAATGATTATAGATGCAAGACTGATTTATACAATGAATTATGCACACAGATACTAGGCAAAAGATTGACACACATGAGATAAGGAGATACACATAATCATACAACACACTAACTATAGGCAATCTATCGAAACCAAGGTAATCACTAAAGATTTCTAAAGAAAAACTAGACCTAAATTAATCACTAAGTGATAAGATAAGGCTTAATTAAACTTAGATTAGGTTACGAGATTAGATTACCAAGATTACAAGATTAATTCATCTAGGAAAAATCATGTATAGTTCGCCTGTATTAAGTGTATAGTTCGCCTGTGTTGACCCTAGTGTATAGTTCGCCTATACTACTATGTATAATTCGCCTGTATTAAGCCCAGTGTATAGTTCGCCTGTGTATATGAGTATAATTCGCCTACATTATCACTAGTGTATAGTTCGCCTATGTAAACATGTATAGTTCGCCTGTGTTAACATTAGTGTATAGTTCGCCTGTGTATACACGTATAGTTCGCCTATGTTACAACTAGTGTATAGTTCGCCTGTGTAAAGACGTATTGTTAGCCTATATAACACTTACACCAACATTTTACACTTTTTCAAGCATCACTATCCATCTTAACTTGATCTCTTAGCATCCAGGAAACATTCTGACACATTCAACTCATGAATTAACCACTAAAATCTTGACTTACGTCTTGTTCGACCCATAAGAACACGAAAACTCAAAATATTCAAGATTTTAACATATAAGCATGCTTAAGAACACTCAAATGCACACAAACAATCATTATAATAGTTCTAAACCCAAAACCCATGAACTTTTACAAGTTCTTTACCCTTTTCTACGAGTTCGACAACAAGAATCAACCATAACATATGAATACGTTATCCCCATTAAAAACTATTTTAGGTACAACATCTAGACCCCTATAGGACCAAAACCCCTCAATCAATTTGAGATTTCATACACTTTTTAAGGTGACAAAATTTAGATCAATTTTTAGGGTTTTTCGAGTGAAATTCCAACATTAGTTCTGATTAATGAAGGTTTTAACATTAGAACAAGTGTACCTTTTGATTATAACGAAGATAGAGCGAGTTCTTGAAGTCTTAGAAATCAATAATGGAGGTTTAAGGTTTATGTGTGTGAGACGAGTATAGGAAAGACGGTAAGGGGGTGTTTATGTTTAAAACTTTTGGGTTTTGGCATAAATGCCCCCAAGGTTTACTAGAGCTTCTATTTTCCTAATTAAATTAACCTAAGGTAAAAAGTAGTTTCACTAATGGCAAAACTAGTCCCTAAGGATTAAAAATCAAGAATAAAAAATCTCACATTTTGCAATAATACCCTTAAAGAATTAAACACATAACAAATAAAGCCCGATTGAGGTAAAATTAATTGACTCCCCTTTAATTGTTCACCCTTTATTGTTTAAAATCTTTTTCCGATTATCACATGATTAATTATGAAGAAGATATTTGACATTTTCTCCCTCTTAAACAATGACCCGTTTTCTATTTAAAGAGCTGTAGTCGTTTTTTGAGTGGTCAAATGTCTTTGAAAATGATTTTTCTGATGAATTCCTAAAGATGATTATATTATTTTTGAAAATCAACACCAAATAAATAAGATTTCTCTTATTTAGACACATAATCGCATTGACACATACACTTATGGAATATATGAAGCACAGGTTGTGATGCAAAGTAATCACAAGCCTTTGCATGGTCATTAAGTAGACCATGCCCGATAATAAATTTTCGTTGAGAGGTCAAGTTTTCTTTTTGAAATACTTGCATGTAAGATGATGACCTTTGTGTTTTTATGTTTTCTTATGTACATATGATACAGGATATGAGTTACCACTATCACTAATATGTTTCCTCTGCCAGACGCTTCAACGTTTTTGGAGACATGCTTCTCATACTGAGCTTTTCGATCAAGAAGTTAAATCTTTCTCTTGGCAAGGGTTTGGTGAAGATGTCAGCCAGTTGGTACTCGGTCCGGATAAAGTATAGCTCCACAATTCCATTCTCCACTTGCTCATTTATAAAATGGTAGCGAACATCAATGTGTTTGGCTCGTGAGAGTTGAACATTATTGCAGTCTAGAGAAATCGCACTCTTGTTGTCGCAGTACAGATGAATCTTATTGAATTGAAAGCCATAGTCTATTAGCTGTGAACGCATCCAAAGAATTTAAACACAACACCCAGATAAGGCAATATATTCAGCCTCTATACTCGAGATGGCAGTGCACTTTTGCTTCTTGGACGACCAACTAACAAGTTTGTCACCTAAGAACTGAGCACTTCCTGATGTACTACGTCTAGTGTCCTGACACCCCGCGTGATCTGCATCTGCATATGCTGTCAGAGACATACCGGTATCCTTCAAGTACTAGAGACCCATGTTAATGGTTCCCTTTAGGTATCGAAAGATCCATTTAACCGCATTTAAGTGCTTTTCGGTAGGCTTTGCCTGATACCGGGCACATAAGCAGACTGCATAAATAAGGTCTGGTCTACTGGATGTCAGATACATGAGGGATCCAATCATGCCACGGTAAAGTGTAGCATCAACTGGTTTCCCCTGTAGATCTTCATCCAGTTTACTCTTTTCTACCATAGGTGTGTCTACAGAATCACTAGTTAGCATACCATATTTTTTAACAATTTCAGAAGCATATTTAGATTGGTTTATAAAGATGCCTTTGGGACTTTGAGAAATTTGTAATCCTAAAAAGAATGACATCTGCCCCATCATTGACATCTTGAACTTAGTGGTCATCTGATTAGCAAACTCATTACACATGGCAGTATTAGTGGATGCAAATATTATATCATCAACATAAATTTGTACCAGTAATAAGTCGTTCCCAGCTTGCCATGTGAAGAGTGTTGGATCAACTGCACCTTTAGAGAAATGTTGTGAGATTAGGAAGCTTGACAGCATGTTGTACCATGCACGTGGTGCTTATTTAAGACCGTAGAGGGCCTTTTTTTGATCAACACGTGCGATGGGTTGTTCTGATCAACAAATCCTTCTGGTTGAGAAACGTAGACCTCTTCTTTGAGCTCGCCATTTAAGAAAGCCGTTTTGACGTCCATTTGGTAGATCGTCATATTCTTATGAGCGGCATTTGCTACGAAGATACGGATGGCCTCTATTCTAGCAACCGGTGTAAATGATTCCTCGAAATCGATTCCCTCTTCTTGCCTGAATCCTTGAGCAACTAGTCTAGCCTTATTTTTTAGTACCCCACCAAATTCATCCGTCTTGACCTTATAAATCCACTTTAGTTTGATCAATAACACCTTATCTGGACACGGCACCAATTCCCAAACTTCTAGTCTTTAAAGTTCATGAATTTCTTCTTGCATTGCATCGATCCATGACGGTTCAGTTATTGCTTGTTTGAAGTTCTTTGGTTTTACCAAAGTTAGGAAGGCATCGAAATAACACCACATGGCGTCAGTTTGGAGTTGCTTTCTCGTAGAGACAGAGCGAGAAGGATTGCCTGTTAGAAATACAAAAAAGTATCGGTCACTACTAATATAGATAGTCGTAGCTCGTAGATTAAACATATGTTATGTTAGCAAGCTAACCAGGCCAAAGATACATAGTAAGCCTATGACACAAGCCCATGGCTGGTTAAGCTAGAAGTATTTATACCCTCTCCACACATGGAGAGGGTGTTGGTTGTTCATTTGTTTCACACACACTTAATCTAATATTGTCTTCTTTGTCTCTCTCTCTAAGTGTTTATCCAACCACATCTTTCTCTCTCTAAACTCCATTCAAATCCTTCCATTATATGTGTTAAGATATTCTACAATTGGTATCAGAGCCATGGGGTGTTTGTGAAGGTTTTGTGTGCGTTTTTCTACTCTTTTGTTCGTATAGTTTGGTTCAATCCATTTAAAAGTTTTCACTTTTTGAGGGTTGAAAAATCATGAAGCTTTAAACTTTACTCTTTATTTATCTTTGTTTAGGCTAGAAGTATAAGAAAATCTTTGAAAAACCATCAAAAACTTCATCTTTTTTAGTCTTTTTGGTTAGAAAAAAGGTTTTGTACCAAGAATCTTGATTTCAAATTTTTCGTGTCAAAAACGTTAAAGTTTGTGTTTTTAAGGTTTTACTAGTCTTAGATAGGTAAGAAGTACAAGAAAAATCGGGTAAAAACGTCAAAAATTGAGTTTTTTTAAGATTTTTGATTTTTGAGTTTCAAAGTGTATTGGGCGATTTATACGTTTCCTATAGGCGAATTATACGTTGTATTTGGTCAGGCGAAGTATACGTTTTGTCCCACATGCGAATTATACGTGTTTGTTCTATAGGCGATTTATACGTGTTGATTCTATAGGCGAGTTATATGTGTTTGTTCTATAGGCGATTTATACGTATTTGTTCTATAGGCGATTTATACGTGTTTGTTCTATAGGCGATTTATACGTGACTTGCCAAGGGCGATTTATACGTAATCTTTTGCAAGGGCGATTTATACAAAGGCGAATTATACGTGTTCATTTCCAAGGGAGATTTATACATTGTTTCTTAAGGAGATTTATACATAATTTGCTTGGGTGATTTATACGCTTTACTTGGGAGAAGTATACACTTTCAGTAGGTGAATTATACGGTTGTTCTTTAATTTGTAAAATCTCGTGAAAGCTTGATTTCCTGGTTTTATCAAGAATTGTAAAATCCTGTGTATTCCAAAAGACTCAATTTCATTAAACAAACCTCAATTTAACACAACAACTTCCAATCATTGTACGATCATTTTAATCTTACCACATTAAAATGGATTTAATTATTCTACTTGGACAAAAGAATACTCTTGCTGAGTATATGATACTCTCCGGTGCTGATAATCGTGCACCTATGTTGGACAAAGACTTGTATGATTCGTGAAAAAGTCAAATGGAACTTTACATGCAAAATAGAGAGCATGGGAGAATGATACTTGAATCACTTGAAAATGGTCCACTTATTTGGCCTACAGTTGAAGAGAATGGTGTGATCAAAACAAAGAAATATGATGAATTATCTGCTGCTAAGAAAATTCAAGCTAATTGTGATATGCAAGCTACCAATATCATTCTTCAAGATCAACCAACTGATATCTATTCACTTGTGAATCATCACAGAGTTGCTAAAGATTTATGAAAGAGAGTTCAATTATTGATGCAATGTACTTCTTTGACTAAGTAGGAGAAAGAATGTAAGTTGTATGATGCATTTGATAAGTTCACTCACATTAAGGGGGAAACACTTCACAAGTATTACTTGAGATTCACTTAACTGATTAATGATATGAACATCTACAACATGAAAATTGAGCAATTTTAAGTGAATACAAAGTTCTTAAACAGTCTTCCACCAAAATAGAGCAAATTTGTGACTGATGTCAAGCTCGTGAAGGATTTGCATACAATGAACTTTGATCAGATTCATGCCTATCTTGAACAACACGAAATCCATGCAAATGAAGTCCGTCTTCTGCGTGAACGCAATCAAGATCCACTTGCATTTGTAGCAAATCAGCAGATGACACCACCACACTTCAACACTTATCAGTCTTCATACAACAATCCCCAGCTTCAACAACAGTTTTCACCATCTTAGTTTGGATCAATTCATCCCAATCAACATTACTCATCTACTTATCCATCACAACCTCAATTCAATCATTCATCCGTTCCATCATCATATCCATACCAGTCTCAAATGAATCATAAACCTCATCTGTTCCACAAATTGCTTATCAATCACCTTAAGTTACTACACAACCAATGACTGAGTCACCTCTTATGGACTCAAGTTTTGATGTTCCTGTATTCTCTCCAGGAGATGATCCAATTGCTTGTCTCAACAAGGCAATGGCTTTTCTAACAGCTGTAGCTTCTTCAAGGTTCCCCTCAACCAACAATCAACTTAGAACTTCCTCGAATCTAAGAAACCAAGCCACTATTCAAGATGGCAAGGTCACAGTGCAACAAGTACAGGGGAGACAAGGTCAAAGTTATTCGGGTACCGGGTATAAGAGTAATGCTACTAGTTCTGGGGGAAACAATGCAAGTGGACAAGCAAGGATTGTTAAATGCTACAACTATCAAGGTGAAGGACATATGGCTAGGCAATGCACTCAGCCTAAGCGAACAAGGAATGCAACATGTTATAAGGAAAAAGCAATGTTAGCTGAAGCTCAGGAAGCTGGACAAATTTTGGATGAAGCGCAACTCGCATTTCTTGCAAATCCAAGGGTTCCAGACGGTCAAGTTGTTCAGACAATCATTCCAAACACTACTGCTTTTCAGACTAAGGATCTTGATACTTATGATTATGACTGTGATGATATCTCGAATGCATAAGCGGTTCTTATGGGCAACATTTCCAACTATGGTTCTGATGTTATCTCAGAGGTACCTTATTCTAAAACCTATCTTAATGATATGGAAAATCAAAGTGTGCATGCAATGCAGGATTTTGAACAAACACCAGTTGTGGATTTTACAGATAATGAGATACATAGTGATAGCAATATCATTCCGTTCTCTCAATATTTGCAAGAAACACAACAGGAAAATGTTCAAGATACTAATTTGCAGGCACAACAAGATTCAATGATTTTATCTGTGATAGAACAAATGTCGGAATAAATGATTAATCATGTAAATAATTAGGAAAAGGCTAATAAGGATCAGAATAATGAATCAGTAACCGCTGAGCTAGAAATATATAAAGAACGAGTCAAAACTTTTAAACAATGTCTTAATATTGATTTAAACAGTCGTGAAAAAATGATCCGATTCTTAAATGGATTAAATGATTAGGGAGAATCTTGCACTGAAAGAACAAGTTGACTCACTTGAGCAAAATCTTTCAAAACAAATCAAAGAAAACGAATGTTTATTTCAAACATTCACGGTTTTTAAAAATGAATCCAAAGAAAAGGAAGATAAATATATAGAAAACGAAATTGATTTGGAAAAGAAGATAAAGGAACTTGATAATATTCTTTTTAAAGTGGGTCAATCTGCTCAAACAGTGCACATGTTAACTAAGCCACAGGCCTTCTATGATAATATACATAAATAAGCTCTAGGTTATCAAAATCCGTTTCACCTTAAGAAAGCCCAACGGATTAAACCAACCTTGTATGATGGTATTGTTATGTCTGATAAACATGTTTTGCTATAGCATGTGCTTATGATAGGAAACATTGATTTTGGAAAGAAGAAGTCGATCAAAAATGTCTGAAAAAACAAAGGATCCAGAGGTTATTAATAAAAACATTTCTCATAAACCTATTGATTATGAAAAGTTAAATAGACTAACTGAAGATTTTGGAAAACATTTTACTCCACAACAAGAATTGTCGGCTGAATAAGCTTTTTGGTTGCGTATGTCGATCCTACCAGTAAATCTTCTGATGCATTACCTGTCAAAATCGAAGCTCCTAAGGAACTTCCTAAGATAAGCTTGGTGAATGAAAGCCTTAAAAAGCTTAAATTCCACCTTGCCAAGTTTGACCAATGTGGTGAAGATAAGGACTACACCTAATGCTCATACAAAAGGTGAATGAGGGTTTGAACATACTAAAGTTGTGTTTAACAATGAAATTATTCCATTTCTAAAATCTTTAAAAGACATCTTCAATGTGTTTGATAGAGATCTTTTAAGTGAAATAAATGGAAAGTAAAATAGTTTTTTGACCAAATGGACACTGCTGTTCAGTCGACAAACAATGTTTGAAAATTGCTAAAAAAGAATTACTTTTGGAAAATGATCGACTCTTACAATAAATCATGTCTCAAGAGGTTCTTTTTAATTGTGATGAATTCTATGTCGTTGATTGGTGAAACTGTAAATATGAATGGAAATAGAAAAGAATCTTGTAATCTTGAGGACGAGCTTTTGAAATCACAAAATGCGTTTAATGATCTTTTGAAACGTCACTCACAACTTGAAAAACATTGTATTTCCTTTGAATGCTCAATATAACTCAATCAATAAATATTTCAAAAACGTGAATCTTGTGATAATCAAAATGCTCTCGAAGTTCCAAATTTTTTTGAAAAGAATGATTTGAAAGCTCGGCTTTAAGACAAAGACAGTACCATTTATAAGTTGAAGGATATTAAAAAATCATTAAGAAAAAAAATCCAAGGAAGAGAATGTCAATTTTGATTATTGTGAAATAGAGACCAAAAATGTGGATATGGAGAATAGTGTGGCAAAATTGTTTTCGGAAAACGAGCGTCTTTGTAATGAAATTAATCATGTTAAACAGGTTTTTAAAAAGCAATTTGACTCAATTAAACAGACACGTGTTCGTTCTAAAGAACATAGTGACTCTCTAATTGATAAAATAAACTTAAAATCTGCAGAGAATGAGGATTTAAAAGCTCAAATTCAAGATAAGGTTTTTGTGATTACGTCATTGAAAAATAATTTACGAAAAATAAAATGAAAAGAGATTGTAGATATTGTTGTACAAATACCATCTGCCAACACTATTGTTCCAAGAATGTTCAAGCTAGATTTAGAACCTTTGTCTCCTATGTTATTGCAAAATAGGGAAGCTCACATATATTACCTTAAGTACACTCAAGAACAAGCTGATATTCTTCGGGGAATAGTCGAACAAGCTAAAGCTGCACAACCTTTAGATAAAGAGTTAGATTTTGCCTGTAAGCATGCCCAACGAATTCAGGAGTTACTTGTATATGTTTGAGATACATGCCCTAATGCGATTAATCTTAGTGCCAAAAAGGTTGTTGTCACACCCAAAAACAATGTCAAGAAAGTTAGCTTTGCTGAACCTCTCATATCCTCAAGCAACATTAAACAGGTAGAGTCATCAAACACATCAGATTCTAACACACCTGTGTTGTCTTCTACAGGATTAAAGTGTTCTACTAGTAAATGCGGATCAAAGCCTACTGGCAATAAAAGGAATGATAGGATCTTGCAAACACCAAGTAGGAACATGAAGAATAAAGTAGAAGCCCAACCTAGGAAAGTTAATAAAAAGAATCGTGTTGTTGAACCTATTTGTCATGATAATGTTAAGCATTCAAAGTCAAATGCGAATTCTGATCTTAATTGTGCTACTTGTAAGAAATCTTTGTTTGATGATGTTCATGATAAGTGTCTTCTTGATTTTGTGAAAAACATGAATAGCCGTGCTAAATCTGCTAAGAAACATAAAAAACAAAATATTTGGAAACCTACGGGTCATGTAATTTACTGAAGTAAGGCTTTAAGTGAAAACAACAGGCAGAACTTTTCACTATATTTGTTAATTCGTGCCCTTTAACTAGTGACCAATTCAGTCTAAAAGAAGTGCCCACCCTAAGAAAACCACTTCCCACTCAATTGAATCACAAAAACCAGAGCTTAAAGTTTATAGCAAGAAACCCAAAAATGTTAAAAATGTAGGTTCGAGTAAAAAAGCTAAGATTGTAGAATCTAAGAATGCTAACCACTCTTCGGAACCCAATCATACTTGGGATCCAATCGCTACAGATATTCCATCGATTCTTCTCATTGGTATGATAGGTTGACCACATTGTTCATTGATATCTGGACTTCAGATGTCGAAAACACATGACAGGGAACCGCTCTCAGCTCATTAACTTTGTTAGTAAATTTATGGGTACAGTTAGATTTGGGAACGACCATATTGCAAGGATTATGGGGTATGTTGACTATCAGCTAGAAAATGTTACATTCAATGAGTTTACTACGTTGTGGGCTGAAATAACCTTGTTTTTCTGTTAGTCAATTTTGCGACGCGGATCTTGAAGTTGCATTTCGGAAAAACACTTGCTTTATTCATAATTTAAAAGGTGTTGATCTACTTTCCGGATCCCGTGACATAAATTTGTATAAAATTTCTCTTAATGACATGCTTAAAACATCTCTGATATGTCTTTTATCCAAAGCGTCAAAGTTTAAGAGCTGGTTATGGCATCGTCATTTATCTCATCTTAACTTTGGTACTCTTAACAAGCTAGCTAAAGACGGTCTTGCATGAGGCATTCCAAGGCTTAAATTTCTAAAAGATCATCTGTGTTCAGAATGTGCATTAGGAAAAAGAAAGAAATCCTCTCACAAGCCTAAAAAAAAAAAACCCAAAGTTGAAGATACTAACCAGGAGAAACTATATCTTCTTTGCATGTGAATTGTTATGGCCCATACGCGTGTGCATGTATTAATGGGAAAATGTTACATCGATTAGTGATTGTCGACGATTACTCAAGATTTACTTGGGTCAGATTTTTAAGGACAAAAGATAAAGCTTCTGAGGCTATTATTATATGTATAAAAAAATATACAAGTTCGTTTGAATGGCATTGTTTGTAATGTTCGAACAGATAATGGAACCGAATTTGTCAATCAGACACTTCGTGAATTTTATGAAAATGTTGGCATCACGCATCAAACATCTGTTGCCCCGCAATATATCCTCAGCAGAACGGCGTTGTCGAAAGGAGAAACTAAACTCTTATAGAAGCTACCCATACAATGTTAATATTTTCTAAAGCTCCATTATTTTTATGGGCCGCAGCAATCAACACAGCCTGTTACACCAAAACCGTTCAATAATCCATCGCTGATACAAACAAAACTCCATTATGAGCTTATGAACGATTAAGAAATCGGATTTATCATTCTTTGATGTCTTTGGTGCACTCTGTTATCCTACCAATGAAAATGACGACCGGGGTAAATTAGATGCAAAAGCTGACATTGGTATTTTTTTAAGGGATAACGACCGTTAGCTTCTTAATAAAAGAGGACTAACGGTGTTAGTGATTTAGGGTTTTGGTGAAATTTGATTTAACATTAAGGGTTATTTGGGTATTTATAGGGTTTTGTCTTTTTGTAGGCTGACCAATGGTTGACCAAGGTTGACTTTGTTGACCTTTGCTAGATAATTCCCAGCTCTTTTGCACTCTATCCGTCTTGTGTTCGTTTTTGCCTTGATTTTGTCCATTTCTTTATTACCCGTACATGCACATACACAAACACAAAAACAAGCATATATTTGCCATTTTTACATGTTTTTGGTCTTTTGGGTTTGTTTTACAAGGTAAAAGGTATGTGTAAAATAGCACATACCAATGCTCCATCAACAAGTATTCCATCAACACCAGAACAAGAACATTCACCAAACATTTCTCAAGGTTTTGAAGAATCACCAAAAACACCAAATTTTCATGATGATCCACTTCATGAATCTTTTCATAAAGACTCGACTTCTCAAGGATCATCATCGAATGTGAGACAAACCCACACTCCATTTGAACACCTTGGTAAATGGACTAAGAATCATCCTATAGCAAACGTGATCTGCGATCCTTCTTGCTCTGTCTCTACCAGAAACTAACTCCAAACTGACACTATGTGGTGTTATTTTGATGCCTTCCTGACTTTGGTAGAACGTAAGAACTTCAAACAAGCAATGACCGAACTGTTATGGATCGATGCAATGCAAGAAGAAATTCATGACTTTCAAAGACTAGAAGTTTGGGAATTGGTGCCGTGTCCAGATAAAGTGCTTTTGATCAAACTAAAGTGGATTTATAAGGTTAAGACGGATGAATTTGGCGGGGTACTAAAGAATAAGGCTAGACTAGTTGCTCAAGGATTCAGGCAAGAAGAGGGAATCGATTTCGAGGAATCATTTGCACCAGTTGCTAGAATAGAGGCCATCCGTATCTTCGTTGCAAATGCCACTCATAAGAATATGACGATCTACCAAATGGATGTCAAAACGGTTTTCTTAAATGGCGAGCTCAAAGAATAGGTCTACGTTTCTCAACCAAAAGGTTTGTTGATCAAGACAACCCATTGCATGTTTACAAGCTCAAAAAGTCCCTCTATGGTCTCAAATAAGCACCACGTGCATGGTACGACATGCTGTCAAGCTTCCTAATCTCACAACATTTCTCCAAAGGTGTAGTTGATCCAACACTCTTCACACGGCAAGCTGGGAACGACTTATTGCTGGTATAAATTTATGTTGACGATATAATATTTGCATCCACTAATACTGCCATGTGTAATGAGTTTGCTAATTAGATGAGCACTAAGTTCAAGATGTCAATGATGGGGCAGATGTCATTCTTTTTAGGATTACAAATCTCTCAAAGTCCCAAAGGCATCTTTATAAACCAATCTAAATATGCTTATGAAATTGTTAAAAAATATGGTATGCTATCTACTGATTCTGTCGACACGCCCTTGGTAGAAAAAAGTAAACTGGATGAAGATCTACAAGGGAAACAAGTTGATGCTACACTTTACCGTGGCATGATTGGATCCCTTAGGTATCTTACATCCAGTATACCTGACCTTATACATGCAGTCTACTTATGTGCTCGGTATCACAAAGCCTACCGAAAAGCACTTACAAGTGGTGAAACGGATCTTTCGATACCTTAAAAGAACCATTAACATGGGTCTCTGGTACTCGAAGGATACCGGTATGTCTTTAACAGCATATGCAGATGCAAACCACGCGGGGTGTCAGGACACTAGACGTAGTACATCGGGAAGTGCTCAGTTCTTAGGTGACAAACTTGTTAGCTGGTCGTCAAAGAAGCAAAAGTGCACTGCAATATCGAGTATAGAGGCTGAATATATTGCCTTATCTAGGTGTTGTGCTCAAATCCTATGGATACGTTCACAGCTAACAGACTATGGCTTTCAATTCAATAAGATTCCTCTGTACTGAGACAACAAGAGTGCGATTGCTCTATGCTGCAACAATGTTTAACACTCATGAGCCAAGCACATCGATGTTCACTACCATTTTATAAAGGAGCAAGTGGAGAATGGAATGATTTGGGGAGCTATTTTTGTTGGACGAGTACCAATGGCTGAATTATTCACAAACCTTGCAAAGAGAAAGATTTAACTTCTTGATCGAAAAGCTCGGTATGAGAAGCATGTCTCCGAAAACGTTAAAGCGTCTGGCAGAGGAAACAAATGAGTGATTGTGGTAACTCATATCCTGTATCATATGTACATAAGAAAACATAAAAACACAAAAATATTTTTCTTTTATATAAAATTGTTCAAAAACAAAATAAAAAATTAAAAAATTAGAAAAATATAAAAATATGTATCTCTGGCATGTCTTCTGAAAATCGATAACATTTACGGCCTTAGAAATGTCATTCAATAATGATACGAGGCTGTAAATGAAGTTCGAGCAGAAGTTCAAAAGTTTTCAAAACATGCCAAAAATGGCTTGCTATTATTTCAGATAGCAACCCGGTCATCATCTTATAGGCAAGTATTTCAAAAAGAAAACTTGACCTCTCAATGGGAATTTATTCTCGGGCATGGTCTACTTTCTGACCATGCAAAGGCTTGTGTTTACTTTGCAACACAACCCGTGCTTCCTATATTCCATTAGTGTACGTGTCAGTGCGCTTATGTGTCAAAATAAGAGAAATCTTATTTATTGGGTGTTGATTTTTCAATAATAATATAATCATCTTCAGAAATTCATCAGAAAAAATCTTTTTCAAAGACATTTGACCACTCAAACAACGACTACAACTCTTTAAATAGAAAACGGGTCATTATTTGAGGGGGAGAAAATGTCAAATATCTTCTTCAAAAAGGTCAATTTGTGATAAAAGGAATCAGTTTTAAACATGAAAGGGTGAATAATTAAAGGGGAGTTAATTAATTTTAACTCAATTGGGCTTTATTTGCTATGTGTTTAATTCTTTAAGGGTAGTGATGACATCAAATAACGTCACTTTTATAGCATCATTTATCCCATGTATATTACCCATTTTGTATGATTATTGCAAAGAATTGTTACTTAATCGTTTGTATTTAAGAATTATAGTAATTATGGAGTACTTGGTGAAGATTAGCTAAAAGGCACGCATTTTGGAGCTTAAATGAAGAGTTCAAAAAAGTCTACTGATCTGACAGCCAATACGCTGTATTATTCTAGACCTATACGACGCATCCAAGACTTTGAAGAATCAAAAGACCATTGCATGACTTTGAAGAATACGCCGTATCCACATCCATGATACGCCGTATATAATATTTTGGTCAACGAAGAAGAATCAACTGGTTTGATCTCAATACGCCGTATCCATCAAGAAGATATGGCGTATACGTGCCTACACTTCACAAATAACCATGAAGGATTGGAGACCCAATACGCCCAGGGCTGGATTTGAGCATGTGCGGGATGTTCGATGGCACAGGGCCTTCATTTTTACTGGGGCACCATGATTATCACCAAGATTGTTCGTTTAAATTAATTCTTAGTACAACACTATTAGGAATGTGTTTTAAAACTAAGATATACATTGATTATTACAAGATTTAAGATGAAAATGCATTGGTTTTAGTGATATTTATAAATTCACATATTCAGGGGACGTAGGGGTCCCGGTGAACAAGAAGACAACTTTAAATATTTTCACATTACACCCTGTAGTTTAAAGGTTTTATATTGTTTTTCTTTTTGTTTTAACTTTGTCTTAAAAGTCAAAACTAGTTCAAAAGAATTTTAAAATTGACAGTTTCGACCCAAATGTAAGATAATAAGCTATTAAGCATTACAGAATACATTTACGTATTTTCAAGAAGGTCTAAAAATATGGTTCAACAAAGTTTGTCTATTTTATTTAGTATTCTGACGAAAACAATTTATTCACCGTTTATAACCTTAAATAACATGAGCAATAAACTTTCCATTTTTGAAACATGCATTCTAGTTATGGCACAGGGCCTCTAAAAGTCACGAGACGGCCCTGAATACACCGTATCCAGGAGACATCAATACGCCGTATTCATAATATAGTAATAAAATATTATGGAAGATATCAAACGTGGTCCTTACTCCAAGAAATCCCCAATACGTCGTATCCCACATTGCTCGATACGGCGTATCGACCTTTTTCCAACTCTATAAATAGAAGACCCAAAACTCATTTTTAGGTATGCAAGTGAATCCCTAAACCACCAGGTCGACCAAGAGACGAATAAAGGAGCCTAGAAGGTCAGAAAAAAGTGTAAAACCCCCAAAATGGGTCGCAGCGGAATATGGGTCTGAGAGTGTTACTTCATAGATCAACAGCACAAGATATGAGAACGACCTCTATATGAGTCGTTTGAAAATGATACATTGGATTAAATAAACTTATTTGTTACAGAAGCCCGAAGCTTAAATTGTTCGCCCATGAAAATGTAAAGATTTTAAGACATAACAGATATTCCCAAAATGTAATCCACCCAAATCTTTATAGTAATGACTCCAAAATGGTGACCACAAATGTATCCTTGTTTCTCGTACCTTATTGACCTGAGAAAAACATGCTTTAAAACGTCAACATAAAGTTGGTGAATTCACAGGTTTAATAATTGTATAAAGTAGGACTGCAAGATTTCCAAATGTAAGACATGTAACACATACAATATCTCAAAAGTAATTACGAAATGCACTAAGCTCATGACACTGAAGCTACAACATATATGTATGCAATTTAATGCAAATAATGTGCCCGTGTAGATGTTCAACCCGCAATCCAAATTGTTCCGACATGGTATACATTCGTCGTTTCGGACCTCCAAAACTAGTGAGCGCTACTCACCCGAACGGGGATGTCAATCCCAAATAGATCTATTCATAACATTCGCGCTTACAATCTAGTAATTAACAGTTCATGATTCATGGGCATAGTGGGTTATAGCTACTTAGGCAAACTCGTAATTTGTATAAAAGTGTACTTGCGTCCAATCGTAAAACAATGCATGTTTCTCACCCCAAAGTTGCAAATCAATGTAATGGTATAAAAGCGGGGCTATGAACTCACCGTAAGTGAATGATTTGATTATCTAAATCAAATAAGTAAATCGTCTCGGCAATCCGAATGCAACCTAATTAATTGTAGGTCGTATGAGCATAATGTATTTTATATAAATAAAATATCACATGTTATATAGTTTACACCGCCACCTAATAGTTCTTGTTTAATTTCTATAAGTTGAAATAATGATTAAATCGTACTTTGTTAACTAAAGGTATATGTATTTGTATCCATAAAGAAAATATTATTTTTCGTTCAACAATGTATTATTTGTTAAAAATATATGATTTATATTTTTATTGATTATGTAATGATATTACATAATTAATTTAATTTTTTTATAAAATAATGTTTAAAAGTAAAAATAATGCGCGAGGTTTTATAAACCTCATATCTTTATCGTTTTAACTCCGTTTTATACGTTTCTTATGTCCACGGTTTCGTATTAAGAAAATCTATCAAAATATTATATTTATAATATTTTAGCTACTGATGAACAGTAACTTTTATAGGTTATGTAAATTTTATAAAACTACTTTTATATATTTAATCCTCGTAACCTTTAAAAACTCATAACTTATTCATTTTAATCCCGTTTCGCTTGTTCTTTACATGTACGGAATCGTGACGAGGTAAACTATCAAGATATTACATTTATAATATTTATTAAATCTATTATGAACAGTAACAGTGGCCTAGAATTTATAAAAACACTTTTTATAAATTTATTTATTAAAATCGTATAAAATTCGTATCTCCTCCGTTTTAATTCAGTTTTTAGTGATTCTTACGTGCACGGATTCGTAATTAAAAGTTTTATCCAAGTAACATGTTTTCCAAAAATGTACTGTTATGAACAGTAACCCTTTTTATAAAATTTCTTTTATAAAAACACTTTTTATGTATTTAATTAATGTAAACTTGCAATCGTCGTAACTTCTTCGTTATAGCTCGGTTTTTCAAGTTCTTTATATGCTTACGATCCTTGTAATATGTACTAATTAAATAAAATATAAAATAAATACATTATTTTTCGAATTCTAACAGAATGTATTAAAACAGTGGGTATGTTTATGTTTTGAATTTTAAGTTTTATAAATCCATTTCTTGAGATATCTTGTACAAGTCTTTTACCATACTTTCTATCATAAGTCTTACTAATTTTTAGTCCTCTAATTAGTCCATAGGGATTGTCCATGCCAAAGTGTCCTCAAAATATTTGTACATAAACTTTGTGAATAAAACTTTCAACACAACTTAATTTATAAACTAAACATATAAATTATTTAGTACCTATATTAAGTGTGTACTTCCATTTTAAGTATTATTTCCTCAACACATATATAAAATTCGAACCATATATGACCTTGTATTATTCCATAATTCATAAAATATAAACCTAGGTGGTGATTAACATATTATCAAGTATGTAAACATGTATATGAATAATGAACATGTTTAGGGTTTAAATGAACCTTAGAGATGTGTAGTAGGATGATGAACACAAGCTTACACTTAAGCTTGAACCCTATAAATCAAACCCAAGATCAAACCATAATTAGGAAACCCTAATTATCTTTTCTTGCTTACAACCCTTGTTAAACCAAAACCCAACCTTCAAATACTCTTGAATGATCTTAGATATACTTAATATCAATGCTTGAACACTTGGAATACTTGTAGAATAAAAATGATGTGGAGATCTTTATGACCCCTTAGATTGTTATTAAGACTCATCTAGGATATAATAACAATGATTAATAAACTTGCACATCGGAATAATAAAATAGAAATCAGAGTTACTTCAAGGTTTTCTTTATTCATTATATCCCCAAGATCAAATGATCCTTGAGGCTAAACTAACTAATACATAGATGTTTATAACACATCTACTAACTATCTAACTATGCTAACTAACTAAACGTGTACACACACACGTTTTATTTTAGTCGACTCTCATTGAGAACACACACTTTTCTGGATACTAAAACAATATGCCTAGACCTCCTTTTATAGCATAAGGAGTCAAGGCTTTACATGGAAACTATTTAAAAGATATTAATGAGTTTGACCAAATCTTTATCTCTTCATCTTTATCTCTTTTTGACCAAATCTTTATTTTCTTCTACATCTTGTAGAATCCCACAATGACGACTTTGGTCCTTTTGTTTCCATCTTGTTTCATTCGTGTTTTGTCTTATCAACTCAAATATAATTCCCAACAATCTTCCCCTAGTTGATAATGACAAAACCAAATAAGCACGAACTTCCCCTGAAGTTAATATACGAATGAAAACTTCCCCTTAAGCTACCAAGGATCTACAAGTTGCAAATCATCAAATCTTCTTCCCCTTTTTGTCATCATCAAATCGGGGACTAAAGTATGCAACTTCGATCTTCACAACCACGAACCAATATTACACTTCTAATCCAAGCCTTCTATCTCCTCAAATTACCCACCATTAAGCACAATAAGAAAAATGAACTTGAGTAGTAGACACTCACACTAGCAGTAGTAATAATGACTAGTAGTAGCAAAAACCTTCACCTCGATGTAGCATGTAAATGGTTAAACATTTTAACATTAAGCTTCCCCTGAAACCCATATGTTAACCATTTCTTGAATCTTCAATTCTGTAGGCTCTATGTAATATATCTCGGGTTCAACTTCCCCCGTTTGCCAAAACGTATGACCCCTTTCCAAGGTGATACCTTTAACATAACTAGGTCACCAACTTGAAATTCTAAGGGCTTACGCCTCACATCGGCGTAACTCTTCTGGCGATCGCGAGTGGCATGAATTATTTGCTTGATTTGGACAATCTTCTCGGTTGTCTCATGATTGAGTTCTGGACTGGTAAGATCGGAGCAGTCCGGGACCTCGGCTAAACAAAACAGTTGTGATCGACACTTCCGACCATAAAGTGCCTCAAATGAGGCAGCTTTAATGCTAGCATGATAACTATTGTTGTATGAAAATTCGATCAACGGTAAGTGTCTTTCCTAACCATTCCCAAAGTCTATCACGCAAGCGCGTAACATATATTCTAATGTATGAATGGTCCTTTCGCTTTGCCCATCGGTTTGCGGATGGTATGCCGTACTCATATCCAACTGAGTACCCATAAATGACCTCCAAAAATTTGACGCAAACCTAGGGTCACAATCACAAATGATTTAGACTTGTATTCCATGTCTCATGACTACCTCTTTCAAGTACAATCTTGCTAGTTTGTCCATAGGGTCAGTTTCCCTCATCGGTAAAAGTGTGGCAGACTTTGTGGAGTCGGTCTACAATTACCCTATGTATCGTTTTCTCACTTTGCGTCCTTGGGAGCTGGTGACAAAAATCATGGTGTATTGTTCCCACTTCCCATTGGAGGAATCTCTGGGGATCTGTACCAACAGCCAGATGACTTTGGTTGTTCAGCTTTGACCTTTAAACACGTCAAACACTTGCTAACATAGGTGGCAATGTCTGCTTTCATGTTAGGTCACCAGTATAGTTGCTTCATGTCTTGGTACATTTTATCGGAACTCGGGTGAACCGAATATTCTGACTTGTGAGACTCATGCATAATTAGAGCCCTTAGATCACCGAAGCACGGCAACCAACTCATGTTATTAAAACACAGCGTTTCGTCTGCACGTGGTTCCAATTTCTCCTTCCTGGATTTTTCTGGGTCCTTCGAATTTTCAATTAGCATTTACCTCCCACATCTTCAGTTTGAGTTTTCTGTTTTATGCCTCAGTCTTGAGCTCCAAAGATCTGCTTGGGAAGATCCAAACAATAGTCATAACTAAGGCTCGAACCGTAATGGCCGTATTTTGTTCCTTCCTGCTAATTGGTCAGAACTATGTTTGCTTCCCCGTGTGATAAGAATTTCACACTGTAATCACTAAGGAAAATTCAACCATCGGCGTTGTCTCATGTTCATCCTTCTGATCAAGGATGTGTTGTAAACTTTTGTGATCGGTGAACACGGTACACTTTGTCCCGTATAAATAGTGCATCCAGTTCTTCAGAGCGAACACTACTGCGCCTAACTCCAAATCACGAGTGGTGTAATTTTTCTCATGAATTTTTTTGTTGTTGTGGATGCATTAGCAAGACCTTTTCTCTTTTGCATTAAGGCACAACAGCCTAACCTTTGGATCGAGCATCGCAGTAAGCGATAAAGTCTTACACTTCCTTCGAGTAAAGCCAGAAATTTGGGTGCACCTACAAACTTCTGCTTCTTTCAAATTGAAAGCTATTTCTGCTTTGTCACTCCAATCAAACTTGGCTTTCTTTTAAGTAAGCTTGGTCATTGGCTTGGCGATCTTTGAGAATCCTTCAATGAATCTTCGGTAATAACCAGCAAGGCCTAAAAATTGATGAATCTCCGTTGCAGTCTTAGGAGCTGTCCAATCTTTAATGGATTCGATCTTGGCGGGATCCATGTGAATACCCTGACTGTCAATCACGTGACCAAGGAACTGTACCTTAGGAATCTAAAATTTGCATTTAGAGAATTTGGCATACAACTGCTCCTTCTTAAGCAACTCCAAGATTAACTTGAGATGCTTTTCATGCTCTTGCTTGCTCTTTGAGTAAATCAGAATATCGTCAATAAAGACAATCACGAATTTATCCAAATATGGTTTGCACACCCGATTCATGAGATCCATAAATACAGCAAGTGCGTTAGTCAAACCAAACAGCATAACTTGAAATTCATAATGTCCATATTGCGTTCTGAATGCGGTCTTTGGAATATCTTCTTCGCGAACCCTTAGTTGATGGTAACTCGATCTCAGGTCGATCTTCGAGTAGACACTCGATCCTTGAAGTTGATCGAACAAATCATCAATTCTTGGAAGCAGATAACGATTCTTCACCGTCGGCTTATTCAATTCCTGGTAATAAATGCACATCCAGAATGATCCATCCTTCTTCTTGACAAACAAGACCGGAGCTCCCCAAAGAGAGGAACCAGGTCTTATAAAGCCTTTGTCAGAAAGTTCTTTCAGTTGATACGAAAATTCTTTCATCTCGGACAGAGCCAATAGATAAGGTGCCCGTGCTACCGGCGCAACACCAGGTATCAAATCGATTTGAAATTCTACTTGGCGGGTTGGTGGTATACCCGACAAGTCCTCGGGAAAAACTTCAGGAAAGTCTTGAACTATTGATACGTCTTCAAGTCGCTTCTCCTTCGACTTGTCTTCCGCCTTTTTCATGGTAACATGTGCCAAAAAGATAGAACATCCTTTCAGCAAATACTTTTGTGTTTTGGTGCACGAGATGATGTTTAATCGTGACTCGTGTCCGTTGTTGCTTCCGTCACCATGAAAAGTTAAAATTTCACTTCCAAAGGGAACTCGAACGAGTTTCTCATCACAAACGATTACGGCATGATATTTGGCTAACCAGTCCATACCGATAATGATGTCAAAACTACCCATCTCTACGGGCATTAAGTCAATGTTGAATGGATGATTTAGAAAATTTAAAGTACAACCCCGTATAAGTGTATTAACCCAAATTATTCTACCGTCGGCTAACTCGACATCGTAACCATGGTCTAATGTAGTTGGGATGATATCAATCAAAGAACTAAATGCAGTAGATACGAAACTTCTATCGGCACCAGTATCAAATAAAATCAAAGCATAATGGTTATTTAGGAGGAACGTACCCGTGACAACATTAGAGTTCGGGTTTGTTCCAGCAAAGCCCACAACATAAGCTCTTGCTATAGCATTTCCATTTCCAGCCCGATTTCCCTGATTTCTATTCTTCAACTTTGGGCAATCACTCCTGAAATGACCCTGAGCTCCACACTCATAGCAAGTGAGAACTCTTTGGTTTGTCCCTTGGGCTCTTTGGTTGTTGTTGGCAGCAGCAGGCCTGTTTTTACAGTCACGGGCCGAATGGCCAATCCTTTTGCAGTTAGTGCACTTGGGAGCACACGGCCCATCATGGTGATAGTTGCATTTGGGGTACAGAGGTTTGATTCCTCCGTACGGTTTCTTCTCACCAGGCCCAGCAGTATAAGCTCGTGCCACGTTGTTCCTTTTGAATGGCTGTTGTTGGTTTTGGTTGTTTCGAGAGGTGTCCTTCCAACTTTTCTTTTTGTTCTCAGCCTGACGTTCAGCAATAGTGAGGATCTTTTTATCCATTAGTTCAGTGGCAAACTCACAGCCTCCTGCATAGTCTTGGGCTCTCGATGCCTTAAACTTCCATGTATAAATACGGGGAGACCATACCGACCCTTACTTTTCAACTACATCTGATCTCGGGAAACATTTCTATCACATTCAATACCAACTCTTGAATAGTTGGTGTTAATCATCACATCGGTTCCTTTAACCTTTAGGTTCCACATTTTAGTTTCCAACTTTTTGATCTTACCCCTTGGGCAGTGTTTACCAGTCATCATCTTCTTCAAGGTTTTACATGGCATTGCATATGCAACATCATGTCCGACAGCCCTAACGTGGGAGTTCTACCATGTTAAGGCATTTCCTTGAAGAGTATAGGTTACAAATTTGACCTGACATGCAACAATGCAGTTGCTGATGTGGAAAACAGATTCCATCTTCTCTAGCCATTGGGTCAGTCCGACAACTCCTTCAGTGCCTTTGAAATTCATAGGCTGACACTTTAGGAAATCAGTGTAAGTGCATTCACGGATAGTAGACGCTTGTCTTCTTCCGCCAGTTCCTGAATCATGGCTGTCATCGCCATTTCTGCTCCTATCCGCATCGCGTTCTGCCAACACAGCAGCAACGCCTCGCTCTATTAGTGTCCTAAGTTGAGCATCGGTGACAGGTGTGGAGGTGGGAGTGGTTGTTGTGGCTGGTGATGCCCTTGCGGTTCTTTTCCTTGGTGTCATTTTCTTCAAAATTACAAGAAATATAATACACGTTAGATTTTATACAATCATAAACGCAACATGACATATGCATAATAAATCAAATGAGATCACAACACACAGTAAAATGTACAACTAAAGTGAAATCAACAATGACATAAATAAATCAACATCCATACATAACAACATTGATAATCATACATGATAGTTTTGATTACAACATGATCAGTACAATGAGATACAAAAATGAAAAATATGGTCTAAGGCAATGCTAGCTGGGGATCACCCATAATACTTAGCATGCCCTACAATGATAGCTAGAAAGATAAAACAAAAGTCCCTACAGCCTACTAGCTGGGAGTAACCCATAAAACTTAATATGCTATATAAGATAGCTACAAATGATACATGACTAACAGCTGCTGCCAACCTCAGTTGGCTCATCCTGGGGCTCTGGATCTCTACCCTTTAGTGTCTCAATACGTCTAAGCATTGTAGTCAACTGAGTCTGAAGTGATGAAGTCTGAGCAATCAATGTGGTAACATGTGCCTCCAGTGTTCTAACATGGGCCTCTATGGCTGCACTCCTATCCTCAGAACTAGTCCATGCTATACGAGCATACATCACCTCTCTATCCAAAATCATAGCTGTGTGGCGGTGATATGGCATATATCTGAACAGTGTGTTGAATTGGGTTCTCAAATAAGCTCGGTCGTCCTGTGCATCCTCGAGTCGCACCTGGAACTCCTTATTCTCTTGCCTAACAGTAGTAGCAAGCTCTGTCACTCTCTGGTTGACCCCCTCTAAGGTGGTCGATGCTACCTCCAGCATGGCCTTAACAATCTCATCCCAAGTATCGGTAATCCCATAACCGTCTCCTAACCTATTCTCGCTTAAGCGACGGGCCACTAGAGGTAGTCCCTTGTGCTGTCTCGCTAGCACCAGCGAGTTGAACTCTCCCCGATCTCGAGTCTGGGAGCGGGAGTAGTAAGGCACGCTCTCTTCTGAGGTGGCATCTCAGCCTCGGGAATATCAGCCCTATGGGAAGTAAATGGAAGTAATAAGGGTGGTGATGCAGCTCTCATCCGAATCCCAACTGCCCTATAGCCTAATGGCTGCCCTGTCATCAAGGAGGGATTAGTAGTCAGTGGTTGGATGTGGTAGAGTGTAATGGTGGAAGATGCATAAGGTGGTGTTGGTGCTGGTGGTGCAGGCAGCAATGCTCAGCAATGCCGTGCCTCCATGGATGCTGACTTAGGTGGGGCCCAAGTCTGACAGTTCTTCCGTGCCTACGGAAGACGTGTCTGAGCCAAAGGGGATTAGTTGAGGTGTATAGGTTTTGTATGGTTGCAGACTCATCAGTCTCAAATGCCTTTATATCCCCTCAAATAGGGAACTGGTGTCAAACAATAGGTTTATTTGCTGAAGAGTCGGCCGGGAGCTAGGTGCTCCTCCTCTCCTCGTCATCATCCTCAACCTCAAAGGGCTCTTATCCTCTTATCAGTATCCTCATCATTCTTCGTCATCATCGGATGGTATCTCACCATCCCCTCCATTAGCAGGATAGTCAGTATGATCCTCCTCGGGGTTCTCCTCCGGATAGGAGTCGGCCACGTAGCCTGGTGATAAGGCATTAGGTGAGGCATCAGTAGGTAGAGGCTGATCCTCCAAGGGTGCCTCATCATTGGATGGTGCTAAGTACTCGGGGTACTCAGGCTCCGATACATATGGTACATCAACAGGTGAAGGTGGGTGCTCAAGATCCGCCACGTAATCAGGAGATGGTGGGTGCTCAGGTCCGGGCACATAGTCAAGAGATGGTGGGGCTACTTGATGCATGGGGAGTCCATCATATACGTATACGATGACTCATGGAGGGCCTCCATCAGACGACTCCTCATCAGCTCCCCAAAAGACTCTCCCTGGCTCGGAATCAGTGTAGACAGATGTGTAGGTGACAGTGGATGAAGACATAACTGTTGTAACAACAAAATAAACTTATATAAGTATATTATATGAGGTCAATATAGTATATACGTAGTATAATATAAACACGTATATAGGTCATGAAAGCATCTAGTTAACCAACTAATGCAACTCAATAGTGTATGCATGTCCCGTGAAAACTTTTGTATGATGCAATGTTTGAAAGTGGTTATAGTCCGAGTAAAACATTTTACCTGGTTCTCTATAACCTTGGCTCTAGATACCAATCTATAACACCCCCAAAATAGGTCACAGCGGTCTGAGAGTGTTACTTCATAAATCAACAGCCACAAGATATGAGAACGACCTCTATATGAGTCGTTTGAAAATGATACATTGGATTAAATAAATTGTTTGATACAAAAGCCCATGGCTTAACTTTGTTCACCCATGAAAATGTAAAGATTTTAATACATAACAAATACTTCAAAATGTAATGCATTTAAATCTCCATGCAAAATGATTCCCAAAATGTTGACCCCTAATGTATCCTTGTTCTTGTACCTTATCGACCTGAGAAAAACATGCTTTAAAACGTCAACATAAAGTTGGTGAATTCACAGGTTTGATAAATGTATAAAGTAGGACCGCAAGATTTCCAAATGTAAGACATGTAACACATACAATATCTCAAAAGTAATTACGAAATGCACTAAGCTCATGACACTGAAGCTACAACATATATGTATGCAAATTAATGCAAATAATGTGCCCTTGTAGATGTTCAACCCGCAACGTCCAAATTGTTCCGACATGGTATACATTCGTTGTTTCAGTACATTCGAAACTAGTGAGCGCTACTCACCCGAATGGGGATGTCAATCCCAAATAGATATATTCATAACATTCACGCTTACAATCTAGTAATTAACAGTTCATGATTCATGGGCATAGTGGGTTATAGCTACTTAGGCAAAATCGTAATTTGTATAAAAGTGTACTTGCGTCCAATCGTAAAACAATGCATGTTTCTCACCTCAATGTTGTAAATCATTGTAATAGTATAAAAATAGGGCTATGAACTCACCGTAAGTGAATGATTTGATTATATAAATCAAATAAGTAAATCGTCTCGGCAATCCGAATGCAACCTAATTGATTGTAGGTCGTATGAGTATAATGTATTTTATATAAATAAAATATCACATGTTATATAGTTACACTACCACCTAATAGCTCTTGTTTAATTTCTAAAAGTTGAAATAATAATTAAACCGTACTTTGTTAAATAAAGGGAAAAAGATCATCTCATGTTCAAATGAACATGAGGGGTAATGTTCTGCTTTATCTGATTGTATATTTGATTATTTTAATCAAATGTATAATCAGATAAAGCAGAACATTACCTCTCATGTTCAAATGAACATGAGAGGATCCTTATCCTAAATAAAGGTACATGTAATTGTATCCGTAAATAATCGTTTTCTACGTTTCTTATGTTCACGGTTTCGTATTAAGTAAATCTATCAAAATATTATGTTTATAATATTTTAGCTACTGATGAACAGTAACTTTTACTATTTTGTAAAATTTATAAAACTACTTTTATGTAATTAATTATATAAAACTTGCAAAAAGCATAACTCATTCATTTTAATTCCGTTTCGCTTGTCCTTTACATGTATGGATTCATGATGAGATAAACTATGTTAATAAAACTTTTACTGAATTTATAAAATTCTGGGTCAACTAAGAAAAGTCAAACAATTTATAAAAATGTTTTTATAAACTTAACTCTTGCAAAACTCGTAACTCATTCGTTTTAATTCCGTTTTTTGAGTTTCTTACATGCTTAGATTCCTCATGACAAGTACTATCATTATAAAATATTTCCATTAATTTACCAGATCTGAAACAGTTTGGATTTTTATAAAATAACTTTTATATAAACACTTTTATACATTTAATTATCGTAAACTTACAAATGTCATAACTTCTTTGTTATAGCTCGGTTTTTCAAGTTCTTTATATGATTACGATCCTTGTAACGTGTAATAATTTAAAAATAAATAAAAGGAACACTTTGTTTTTCAAATTCTAACAGAAAGTATCAAAACAGTTGGTATGGTTGTGTTTCATAAATTAGGTTTTATAGATCCATTTCTTGAGAACTCTTGTACCAGTCTTTTACCATGCATTCTACCATGAGTCTTACTAATTTTAGGTCCTTGAAATAGTCCATAGTGATTGTCTAAGATAAAGTATCGTCATAAAATTTTCTCATAACTTTTATAAATAAAACTTTCAATATAATTTAAATTACAAACTAAACTTATAAATTAATTTCCCATATATATGATGTGTTACTTCCATTTTAAGCATTTTTCCAACAACATATAATAAAATTCAAACCATCAAACCTTGTTTATTTTACATAATTCATAAATACAATACGTAGGTGGTGATTAAATATATATCAAGTATGAAAATCATACAGTAATAATATATGAAATGTTTAGGGTTTAAATAAAATCCCCAGGAGGTGTGGTAGGATGATGAAAAAGGCGTTCACTTAAGCTTAGACTTAGAAAATGACAAAACCCAAGTATGTTCAAACCCTAATAGAAACCCTAATTATCTTTTCCTTGTATACTTCTTGTTAAATCACAAACCCAAGCTTCCAATGCTCTTGAATGATCTTAGATATGAATACAAATGATGCTTGAATACTTGAAATACTTTAGAATGAAAATTATATGGAAACCTTAGATGATAAATTTAAGCCGTGGGGTATGGGTTGAGTAGAGAGTGTTTGCTTGTGAAATTTAGCTAGTGAGGGTTATGTGTGTTTAACCTTTCTTAGACCTTCCTATTATAGTCATTAGTATTGTAGAAAACAACCTCAACACATGGTTTTAAGGATGGTATAATTACAAAGTGTAAGAGGCTTCTCCTCCTTCCCATAACATGGAATGGCTAGGATTAGTTTTAAGGTACTAGGATTAGACAATTTCTAGTAAAGTGTAATTAAGAGTACTCTTGGCGGGGTTTAAGAAAGGTACTAGTAAGTTTTGTAATTTATCATGTGTATACAAATAAAAATCCAGCTCTATGTGGTTTCTTTGTATAATTTGAGTTAATTTTTATTTATTGGGGATAATAGTGGGTATTGGTTTGAGTATAGATAGGTATAGGTGCCTCCGGGTATAAATTTATTGCGAAACGTGAGCGTTTTACGCAATCAATAAAATTAATTATATTCTAAAAAAATATATTATATACACTTTTTGACGTAAACTTTTATTTATTTGGTGTCTGTTTACGTTGAACGTTAATTTTTAGTTTACGCGATTTAACTATACGGTAATAATTAAAAGCGAACACGTAAAACTCTAAAAATAAATAATGGTAATAATTGATTCGAGAAATGACCTGCAATGATAGATTTTTATAGTCTTCCCCGTTAGAGGAGCCTTGTCCGCAAGGCTCAAGATGCGGCACTTGCTGAGGGTGTGGTTTTTGTGAAGAGTTGCGGATACTTCTTTCGGAATTGATCTTCACGTTCCCACGTGAACTCAGGACCTCTATTGGAGTTCCATTGAACTTAGATGATGGGGATACAGCTTCACTTTAACCACTTGACTTCACGATCCATAATTTCCACTGGTTCTTCAATGAAGCAGAGTTTATCATCAATGTGTATTTCATCTAACGGAACTGCCAACGGCTCGTCGGATGAGCACTTCTTTAGATTGGATACATGAAATGTGCTATGAACCCTATTGAGGTAGTTCGAGTCTATAAGCAACGGTTCCCACTTTGGCTAATACCTTGAAAGGTCCAATATATCTCGGGTTCAACTTCCCCTGTTTGCCAAACGTACGACCCCTTTCCAAGGTGATACCTTTAACATAACTCGGTCACCAACTTGAAATTATAAAGGTTTATGCCTCACATCAGCATAACTCTTTTGGCGATCACAAGCGGCTTAAATTCATTGCTTGAGTTAGAACATCTTCTCAGTTGTCTCATGAATAAGTTCTGGACCGGTGAGCTGAGCGTCTCTGACCTCGGCCCAACAAACAGGTGATCGACACTTTTGACCATAAAGTGCCTCGAATGGGGCAGCTTTAATGCTATCATGATAACTATTGTTGTATGAAAATTCATTCAGAGGTAAGTGTCTTTCCCAACCATTCCTAAAATCTATCACGCAAGCACGCATCATATCTTCTAATGTCTGAATGGTCTTTTCGCTTTGTCCATCAGTCTGCGGATGGTATGCGGTACTCATATCCAACTGAGTACACATAACCTTCTGAAATGACCTCTAAAAATTCGACGTAAATCTAGGGTCACGGTCACAAATGATTGAGACTGGTATTTCATGTCTCATGACTACTTCCTTCAAGTACAATCTTGCTAATTTGTCCATAGGGTCATTTTCCCTCATCGGTAAAAAGTGTGCAGACTTGGTGAGTCGGTCTACAATTACTTATGGTATCGTTTCCACTTTGCGTCCTTGGAAGCTTGGTGATAAAATCCATAGTGATATTGTCCCACTTCCATTGAAGAATCTCAGGTTGTACCAACAATCTAGATGGTTTTTGGTGTTCACTTCTGATTTTAAAAACACGTCAAAACCACTTGTAATGTAGGTGTCGCAATGTGGCTTTTATGTTAGGCACCAGTAGAATTGTTTAATGTCTTGGTACATTTTATCGGGTAAGCCGGTGACATAATATTTTAACTGTGAGACTCATGAGCATAATCGAGTCTTAGATCACCATAGCTCGACCAACCAAATTTTGTTATTCAAAAACAATGCTCGTCCGCATGCGATTCCTACTTTCCTTGCTGGGTTTTTTTGGGTTCTTCGAATTTTCAATCAGCAATTCCTCCTACATCCTTCAACTTGAGATTTCTGGTTTTATTGCCTCAGTCTGAGCCTCCAAAATTTGCTTGGGAAGATCCAAACCAATAGTCATAACTAAATTCGAACCCGTAATAGCTTATTTTGTTCTTTCTTGCTCAATGTGTCAGCCACTACGTTTGCTTTCCCTGGGTGATAACGAATTTCATAATCGTAATCATTGAGCAATTCCAACCAACAACATTGTCTTATGTTAAATTCCTTTTGATCACGGATGTGTTATAGACTCTTGTGGTCAGTGAACACGGTACATTTTGTCCGGTATAGATAATGCCTCAAGATCTTCAAAGCGAACACTACTGCGCCTAACTCCAAATCATGAGTGGTATAATTCTTCTCATGAATTTTCAGTTGTCGTGATGCATAAGCAATCACCTTTTCTCTTTGCATTAGCACAACACCCAAACCTTTGATCAAAGCATCACAGTAAATGATAAAGTCTTTACTTCCTTCTAGTAAAGCCAGAATTAGTGCACTATACAACTTCTGCTTTATAAATTGAAAAGTTGTTTTTGCTTTGTTACCCCAATCAAACTTGACCTTCATTTGAGTAAGCTTGGTCATTGCTCGGCGATCTTTTGAGGGAATTCCTTCAATAAATCTTCGGTAATAATTGGCAAGGCCTAAAAATTGATGAATCTCTGTTGCAGTCTTAGGAGATGCCCAATCTTTAATAGATTCGATCTTGGCAGGATCTATGTGAATACCCTGACTGTCAATTACGTGACCAAGGAATGAACTTTTAATTTTTTTTAAAAGGATCCAAATTCACATTAGGAATTTGTATTAAACTGCTCCTTCTTAGAACTTAAGATTAACTTGAGATGCTCTTCATGTTTGCTTATTATCTTTTTTTTTGCTTTGAGTATATCAGAATATCATCAATAAAGACAATCACAAATTTATCCAAATATGGTTTGCACACCCGATTCATGAGATCCATAAATACAGCAGGTGTGTTAGTCAAACCAAACGGCATAACTTGAAATTCATAATGTCCATATCGAGTTTGATGCGGTCTTTGGAAAATATTCTTCCTTCGGAACCTTAGTGATGATATGCCAGATCTTAGGTCTTCTTCAGTGTAGACACTCAAACCTTGTAGTTGATCGAACAAATCATCAAGTTTTGGAAGCGGATAACGGTTCTTCACCGTCAGCTTATTCAATTCCTGATAATCAACACCCATCCGGAATGATCCATCCTTCTTCTTGACAAACAAGACTAGAGCTCCCCAAGGTGAGAAACTGGGTCTTATGAAGCCTTTGTCAGAAAGTTCTTTTAGTTGATCCGACAATACTTTCATCTCGAATGGAGCTAATCGATAATGTGCTCGTGCCATATGTGTAGCTCCAGGTATCAAATCGATTTGAAATTCCACTTGGCGGGTTGGTGGAATACCCGGCAAGTCCTCGGGAAATACTTCAGGAAAGTCTTGAACTATTGGTACGTCTTCAAGTCGCTTCTTCTTTGAATTGTCTTCAGCCTTTTTCGTAGTGACATATGCCAAAAAGATGGGATATCCCTTCAGTAAATACTTTTGTATTTTGGTGCACGAGATGATGTTTAATCAAGACTCGTGTCCATTGTTGCTTCCGTCACCATGAAAAGTTAAAATTTTGTTTCCGAAGGGGACACGAACGAGTTTCTCATCACAAACGATTAGTGCATGATATTTAGCTAACCAGTCCATACCGATAATGACATCTAAACTACCCATCTCCACAGGCATTAAGTCAATGTTGAATGGGTGATTTAGAAAATTCAAAGTAAACCCGTATAAGTGTATTAACCTAAATTATTCTACCGTCGGCTAACTCGACATCATAACCATGGTCTAGTGTAGTTGGGATGATATCAATCAAAGAACTAAATGCAGTAGATACAAAACTACTATCGGCACCGTTATCAAATAAAAATCAAAGCATAACGGTTATTTAGGAGGAACATACCCGTGACAACATTAGAGTTTGGCTTTGTCCCGGCAGTACCCACAGCATAAGCTCTTGCTACAGCATTACCATTTCCAACTCGATTTCCCTGATTTATGTTCTTTAACTTTGGGAAATCACTCCTGAAATGACCCTGAGCTCCACACTTAAAGCAAGTGAGAACTCTTTGGTTTGCCCCTTGGACTCTTTGGTTGTTGTTGTTGGCAGTAGCAGGCTGGCTTTTACAGTCACAGGCCAGATGGCCAATCCTTTTGCAGTTAGTGCACTTGGGAGCACATGGCCCATCATGGTGATAGTTGCATTTGGGGCACAGAGGTTTAGACCCTCCTTAAGGTTTCTTCTCACCAGGCCCCACAGTATAAACCCGTACCACATTGTTCCTTTTGAATGGCTGTTGTTGGTTTTGGTTGTTTCGAGAGGTGTCCTCAAACTTTCTTTTATTCTCAGCCTGACGTTCAGTAATGGTGAGGATCTTTTTATCCATCAGTTCAGTAGTGAACTCAATTGCCTCCTGCATTGTCTTAGGCTTCGATGCCTTCACACTTCCATGTATCATATCGGGGAGACCACCGACATAATTTTTAACTACATTTAATTCCTCAGGAAATATCCTATCACACATCAACGCAAACTCTTGAAAACGTTGGTCGTAACTCATCACATTAGTTCCTTTTACCTTTAAGTTCCACATTTCAATTTTCAACTTTTTGATCTCACTCCTTGGGCAGTATTTATCAGTCATCATCTTCTTCAAGGTTTTCCATGGCATTGCATATGCAATATCATGTTCAACAGCCCTAACGTGGAAGTTCCACCATGTTAAGGCATTTCCTTAAAGAGTACAAATTGCAAATTTGACCTGATATGCGACAGTGTAGTTGCTGATGTGGAAAACAGATTCCATCTTTTCTAACAACTGGGTCAGTCTGACAACCCCTTCAGTGCCTTTGAAATTTATAGGCTGGTACTTCAGGAAATCAGTGTAAGTGCACTCACAAACAGTAGACACTTGTCTTCTTCCACCAGTTCCTAAATCATGGCTGTCATCGCTATTTCTGCTTCTGTCAGTGTCATGTTCTGCCAATGCAGTAGCAATGCCCGCTCTATCAGTGCCTTAAGTTAAGCATCAGTAACAGGTGTAGAGGTAGGTGTGGTTGTTGTGGCTAGTGATACCCTTGTGGTTCTTTTCCTTGGTGCCATTTTCTTCATAATCATAATAAATATAATACACGTTAGATTTCATACAATCATAAACGCAACATGACATATGCATAACAAATAAAATGAGATCACAACCCATAGTGAAATATACAACTGAAGTGAAATCAACAATGACATAAATAAATCAACATCCATACATAACAACATCGATAATCATACATGATAGTGCTGATTACAACATGATCAGTACAATGAGATATAAAAAGGAAAAATATGGTCCTAAGGCAATGCTAGCTGGGGATCACCCATAATACTTAACATGCCGTACAATGATAGCTAAAAAGATAAAACAAAAGTCCCTACAACCTATTAGCTAGGAGTAACCCATAAATCTTAATAGCCTATATAGGATAGCTACAAATGACACATGACTAACAGCCGCTGCCAGCCTCAGCTGGCTCATCCTGAGGCTCTGGACCTCTAGCCTCTAGTGTCTCAATACGTCCAAGTGTTGTAGTCAACTGAGTTTGAAGTGATGAAGTTTGAGCAATCAATGTGGCAACCTGTGCCTCCTGTGTCCTGACATGGGCCTCTATAGCTACACTTCTATCCTCAGAACCAGTCCATACCCTACGAGCATATGTCGCCTCTGGATCCAAAAGCATAACTATGTAGCGGTGAAATCACCTATCTCTAAACAGTGTGTTGACTCAGGCCCTTAGAAAAGCCTGGTCGTCCTGTGCGTCCATGATTCGCACCTGGAACTCCTCAGTCTCCTGCCTAACAGTAGTAGCAAGCTCTGTCACTCTCTGGTTGACCCCCTCCAAGGTGTTCGGTGCAATCTCCATCATGGCCTCAACAATCTCATCCTAAGTGTCGGCAATCTCATAACCCATTACCATAACCTTGTCTCGTCTAAGGCCGGCCTTCAGAGTAGACCTTGGCTATCTCGCAGCACCAGCTGCTGAACTCTCCCCGACCTTGAGTCTGGGAGCGGGAGTAGTAAAGCAAGCTCTATTCCGAGGCGACATCTTAACCGTAAGAATATAATATAACACCCTTATTTTTTACATATAGCAGCAGAAGCTAATCTAGGTATTATTTCATAGTACAACAATTATAATCATAGAAAATGACTCAAAAGAGACGTTTTTAAAAGTACGTTAATCATTCATTATTTATCAGATTTTTTACAAACAGAGGTCCAAATTTACATGAAACAATAAAGTTTGAATGATAACCGTTTAGCATCTTCAAGTGCGTGCCACTCCATGCCATTAGTTGCTCAAATACCTAGGATAAACATGCTAAAAAGGTCAACACAATGGTTGAGTGAAATTTATAGGTTTATGTTAAACAGATTGAATACAAGTTCAATTAGTGGGTGCGTTCGTTATACACTATAATTATAATAATTATTAATGGTACAATTATTATAGAAAACAATTGTATTTCCCTAAGTTCATGGACACCGAACTTGCGTTGAGATAATCAATAATCACAAGGTAATTGCCCCAACGAGTGCCTTACAAAACCACAGTGATTCAAATACAATTTTATCAACTCTAGTTTTAACTGTTTGAGTCTCATTAGTCTTAACAGGACTAACTGTTTGCACTTCAGACACATCATCCTCATCATCTGAGTTCCAATCCTCAATGATAACTTTATCTCTGTTAACTGATTCATAGACTGTCTTAGGTTTTTGAGTATTTGCTTCATTTGTTTTACCTACAGTCTCACTTGTTTTAGTATTAAGATCAGTTGTTTTTGACTCAATTATTTTCTTCCTAATGGCATATTCATCTAAACCTGCAAATGATATGTCAGCTCTTGGGGTTAAGAAGTTCCCTGTTATAGGAGGGGGAACTGCATGATACCCATCTGCTTTGGAAAACCTATCATTAGCTGGTGTGGACTCTTCATCACTAGATCTGACATCAAAAACACTCAAACTAATCTCACTATCAGTTTCAGAATTGTTACTCATTTCATTCAATTGTGTGCCATATCCTAAACCAGTTTTATCTCTAGCACTCATTTGACTGTTGAGTAATTCATCAAGATTCTTGGATGATTCTTCCCATTTTTCTATCTTTAATTTTAACTCATCTCTTTCCTTAACAACTTTCTCTAATTCCAGGTTAAGGTTGTTAATTTTTATTTCTCTGCATTTAAGCTCATAGTTTTGAAACTCATATTTTTCACCCCAAGCCAGTTCATTCTTTTCATGTACAAGTATCCTGGATTCTAGTGACTCTAAGGCTAACTCATAACCCTGAATTTCTAGTCTTGCTCTGCTATGTTTTTCTCTTTCACTATCATAATTCTTTTGAAGAGTTTTAAAAGATTCAAGACATTGTTTAGAACATTTTTGTACCTCATTGTCAGAAGAACTTGATGAGCTTGAAGAAGAGATTGCCATTAAAGCATAGTTGACTGGTTCTATTTCAAAATCATTACTCCAGTCATATCCTCCTAGACCATCTTGAGCCACCAGTGCCTGTGATGAAGATTCATTTGTTGGTGCATTGCTCCTGCCATTGTCACCATAAGATCTTTTCCCTTGATTCCTTCCAGATCTGCATTCCCTAGCAAAATGCCCTTTTCTGTGACAGTTGTAGCACTCAATTTTTGATTTATCAAGTGAAACAGGTCATTTTTCTTTGAAATCCATGTTCCTTCCTGTCTTCTGAATGAATTTTCTCACTCTGACAGTCAACATAGCCACCTGCCATCTAAGATCTAATTCTTCCAAGTCATCTTCATCAATCTGCTGAAAATCTTCATTTTCAAGTTGAGGACTAGTTGTTGGTTGTGCAAAGAAAGAGCATGCTACATCATGAGCACATAGGGTAGATGAAACTTGACTAATTCCACCAGCAGTACTAACCCCAAAATCTCCACTGGCAGTACTAACTTCATTAGTACTGCTAGTGTTCTCAAAGGAAAGAAATGCCAAGTTCTGAGAAGCAGAGTTGGAACTTGAAGACCTTTTCATCTCATCCTCATAAATCCTAAGATTGTTGAAAGGTCATCAATATCTATCTCATCAATGTCTGGCTTATTTCTTATGATTAGAGCAATTTGATTCCATTAAGGAGGAATACTTCTTAGGAACTTCTGGTTGATATCTTCCTTTGATATTGGAGCACCATGAACATCCAATTGACTTATGAGTTTTTGGAACCTATCATAAGCCTTGTCTAGACTTTTTCATTTGATGCAGTAGAAAAAATCTCAAACTGATGTTTTAGAACATTTTTCTGCATCTTCTTGGATTCTTCATTACCTCCAAACCTTGATTTGATTGCTTCCCAGAGTGATTTAGCATCTACAACATTGTGAAACTTGAGGAGGTATTCATCAGGTATTGCTAAAAGTAAGATGCTCTTAACTCTTTCCTGATTTCTTCTAGCAGCCAGTTGTTTGGCAGTCTTAGGAGCAGGAGGAGCAGATGTTTCTCCAGTTAGTGCAGACTCTTCTTCTAGATCTCCATTGACAATAACATCCCATAGGTTATGGTCTGTGTGACATATATATTGTCGCATTATCATGCTCTAAATATCATATTCTCCCTTCCTGATGATAGGGATTTTCATTGTTGTGATAGTGGGTGGAGGAATGTCTTGTTCTGCCATCTTACAATTGAGTTCTTCTTATTCAGAGTTTCCACACAAGCTCTGATATCACTTGTTGGATCATTTACTGAATAGATCTTAACCTTTAGCTTGTAAAAGATTTGTTCCCTTAGATAATTCTAAAGCAACGATAATGAAATATTGATTTGAACACTATTGATTATGCGGAAACTAATCAATAATGCTAAGAAGAACAATATTAAGAATCACAAAAGAACTTTATATTATCACTTGAATCTGCCTAGGTTACAGATTACAAAGACTATGATTGCTAATCAATCTTTATTGATCTGTGTAGAACTATATCTACTAACTATGCCTAGGGTTCCTTTTATAGACTAAGGAAACCTAAATGGGCTTTACAAAACGCGTATAAAGATCATGCATATCCTTTCCTAAGATATCTCATGCATATCTCATAAACGGTACTCACCAAGGAAACCTTAAAAGGCATACAAAATGATTAAGGAGATAATGCATATCCTATTCCTAATTAACTCATGCACAACTCCTCAACAGCAATAACTATTATATCTAGAGCACTAACTTACTACTAAACAACCCTACTATACTAGCAGTACTAACAATGTACTGGCAGTACTAACTATACACTAACAGTACAAAAGACTTAGTCTGTTTTCTTCAATCTTTCTCAGCAACACTAAATATTCACTAACAACACCAATGTTGAACCAGCAGCAGTAAGTTGTAAAGTCTTCTAAACACCCACATCAACCTGTTGTTCGTTCATGAACCTGCTGGAGAATTTCCTGTATGCATGTTCAGCTATAATTAGACAGTAGAAGGATCTAAGGACCTTGAGAAATGCATTTCCTAAGGCATCACCATTTGTCATGTATTGAATGATCTAAGAACTTGACGTCATTGTGCTTATCGGCCTGTTGCAAGCCCATTGTTGACTATCCCTTGAACCAACTGCCATTATGTTGTTTATGCATCTACCTGTTTGGTTATGGAATTTACAATTGAGTAGTCATGAATGAATTGATTGTTAATTAAAAGGAAAATGATTGAAGAATCGATAATAGATGTGTTGTGATTGAAGTTGTGGTTAAACGAAAACATTTACTCCTCGGAAATATTACAAGTCTATGATTAAAACCTAGAAAGGAATTGAGTCTTTCGTAGGATTTTACAAAATCAATAGAAAAACCGTGAATGTAAATTGATTGAGATTAAGGTTTGTTTGAGGTAAATGAATTGTCTTTTAAGTCCTTGATTGTGATTGTGGTTCTTTGTTTGTTAAGGTTAATTAATTGTCTTTGAAAGTCCAAGGTTCGTTTTGTCCAAAATTTAAGTTCACCGAAATTGGATTACTGAAATTGGCTTAAGTGAAATTGAAATTCGGTACTTTGTACTAAGCAAACCGCCACCCATAAAATTCAGTCAAACCGCCGACAATAATTAGTCCAAACCGCTAGCAAAGTTGAGGTAAACCGCTGCCTAAAAGTTTTAACAAACCGATGTCTTTAGTAAACTCAAACCGCTACCTAAATGAATTTGGGTAAACCGATATTGAGTCAGAAACATTAAACCGCTACCATAAATTTACTAAACCGCTACCAAGGGTAAATTTGGACAGAGTTTCATTTCAATTGGACCAAGATTAATTATCTTCATTTGTACCTGTTCAAACCGTTATAAAAATAGCAAACCACTGCCTATATTAATATAAGCAAACCGCCACCCTATTTTTTTATTATCCAACCACCGTCCAAAAGTTCAAAAAATGAACAAGTTCATTTTCAACCCTTTTGTTTTCTTGCTAGACTTTTCTTACAAACAAAAACCTCCCTTTCCTTAGCACCAAACCGCCACAAGGAAATAAAATACATAAACGCAAACCGCCATAATGAATATTAATTCAAAATAAGCAAAACTAAGCAAAAAATCCACTTCCAACTCTAATAAGCACAAATGATTAAAAACTAAGTGTATAATAGAAGATTAAACTCAAACTACCACGTTTTGCCTTGTAAATCTTCAATATTAGATCAAACCGCCACTTAAAACACTTAAATAAGCCGAATCCTTTAAAGCTTAAAAATCTAACTATAAGCTTATCTAAGACACGATCTTAAGACATAATAAGCTGTTTAATAATTAGAGCAAGAAAAGAAAGAGCTTAACAAACCAAAAAGCTTCAAGCTTTTTGAGCCATGAGCTTATTTACCAAAATAAGCCATGATTTTAGCTTATTACCACAAAAAAATCACTATCTACCCGAGGCTTTTGATACAAATGTCGATACCTCGTGAATCGCTTCACTTCATTACTTAGAACACAAATTAAACAAGAAAAATAGAAATGAGGATAAGAAGATATTAGAGAGAGAATGTATGATAGAAACTAAGAGACTGTATGATTTTACTGCAAGTGAAAATACAAATAGAGACAAATACCCTCACATATTCCTTGTAGAAGGGTATTTATAGTTAAACCATGAGGCTTACATGCCTATGGTATTTCTACGGGCCAGGCTCGGGATTACTTGGGCTTACCCCGATACACGTGACCGATTAGCTTACATAAACGAGCCCGTTTACCCGATCTAGCCTATTACAACGTTACTTAATTAAATGACCGAGACCTAATATTATTACTGAACAAACTTCCTTGTTCGACTCAATATTTGATGCTAAAATTCTCTCTCTAGAATTTCTGCATAGTTATTTGGTGTTATAGATTACTAGCATATCCTTCAATTGGTATCAAGAGCCATGGAGTGATTTGTTAAGTTTTTTGTGTTTGGTTCTTTTGTTTCATTTCATTTTATTCAAACCGTGCCATTTTTCCTTTTGTTTCTTGATTTGAAGCTCTTGTTACACTAAAAGATCACTTACCTAGTTTAAATATGATCTAGTATCCTTGGAATATGAGGGTACATGCTTTGAATCAAAGAAAAAACATCAATTATAGTGCATTTTTTGTGTATCGAAAATCTACGAAAGTACAATTCATGATTTCAAAATTTTGCTAAATTCCCATAAAGTTTGTGCATTATTAAGGAGCCTATCGGCATAGTAAAATCTAGATTGTACAAGAAATATTTGTTATCAAACGATCAAATGGGTCTTATAGATTTTTGAAAAATCCGAGTTTCGTTGGTGAAGGAGAATTAGCAATTTCGTTGGTGAAGGAGAATTAGCAATTTCGTTGGTGAAGGCAAATTAACAATTTTATTGGTGAAGGCGAATTAGCAATTTCATTGGTGAAGGCGAATTAGCAATTTCGTTATTGAAGGCGATTTAGCAATTTCAGTTAAAGGAATTAACAAAATTTATTTGGAAAAAGGGAATTAACATCTTACCTTCACAAGGCGATTAACAATAGTCCTTTGGAAGTCGAATTAACAACTTCTAAAAGGACAATTAATTCACTTGTACTCAATTCAAAACTCAAATTTGCTAAAGTAAATTATACGGTTTATCTCTTTGATTTGTAAAATCCCGTGAAACATTCAATTGTCTTCCCGGTTTTATGCAGAAAGTAAAAAATCCCGTGTAGTTTCTAGACATACAACACTAAAAGACGACTCACTAAGCATCACAATACTTTAATCACCATTCAAGCCACAAGTAATCTAATCTACAACAAATCAGATTCACAGAAAATTCAAGTTATTCCACTCAGGAAAAAAACTCATGCAGAGAATAGTGCATACTCTTCGGTGCTGACAATCGTCCACCTATGTTGGACAAGGACTTGTACGATTATTGGAAAAGTTGAATGGAACTCTACATAAAAAATAGAGAACATAGAAGAATGATACTTCAATCTGTTGAAAATGGTCCACTCATTTGGCCTACTGTTGAAGAGAATGGAGTGACCAGAATAAAAAAATATGCTGAATTATCTGCTGCTGAGAAAATTCAAGCTGATTATGATATGAAAGCTACCAATATCATTCTTCAAGGTCTGCCTGCTGATATCTATTCACTTGTGAATCATCACAGAGTTGCTAAAGATTTATGGGAGAGAGTTCAGATACTGATGCAAGGTACCTCTTTGACTAAGCAGGAGAGAGAGTGTAAGTTATATGATGCATTTAATAAGTTTACTCACATAAAGGGGGAAACACTTCACAGTATTAGTTTTGACCTTGAAGATGTCACTTATCTATTAAAGAATATGAACATACTACAACATGAAAATCAAGCAAATGTCAAGTAATACAAAGTTCATAACCGTCCTTCCACCAGAATAGAGCAAATTTGTGACTGATGTCAAGCTCGTGAAGGATTTGCATACTACCAACTTTGATCAGCTTCATGCATATCTTGAACAACATGAACTCCATGCAAATGAAGTCCATCTTTTACGTGAACACAATCAAGATCCACTTGTATTTGTAGCAAATCAGCAGATGACACCACCTCACTTCAACACTTATCAGTCTTTATACAACAATTCTCAGATTCCACAACAGTTTTCACCATCTCAGTATGGATCAATTCATCCCACTCAACATTACTCATTAACTTATCCATCACAACCTCAATTCAATCATTCATCTGTTCCATCATCATATCCATATCAGTATCAAATGAATCATCAAACCTCATCTGTTCCATAAATTGCTTATCAATCACCTCAAGTTACTACACAACCAATGACTGAGTCACCTCTTATGGACTCAGGTTTTGTTGTTCCTATATTCTCTCTAGGAGATGATCCAATTGCTTGTCTAAACAAATCAATGGCTTTTCTAACAGTTGTAGCTTCCTCAAGGTTCCCCTCAACCTATAATGCAACTCAAAACGTCCTCGAGCTCCAAGAAACCATACACTCTTCAAGATGGCAGCGTCAAAGATGCAACAATTACATGGGGAGACAAGGTCAAGAGTTATTCTGGTACTGGTATAAGATGTAATGCTACTTAGCTTTTGGGAACACATTGTAAGGCAAACATGCAAGGGTTTTTGAAATGACTACGTCAAGGAGAAGGGCATATTGCTAATAATGCACTCATCCTCATGACTAAGGAATGCAGCATTGAATACAGAGAAAGTAATGTTAGCTGAAAGCTCAGGAAGTTAATGACAAATTTTGGATAAGAGCAACTTACATTTCTTGCAGATCTAAGGGTTCCAGATAGTCAAGCTATTCAGACAGTCATTCTAAACAATGCTGCTTTTCAGAATGAGGATCTTGATACTTATGATTCTAACTGTGATGATATCTCCAATGCACAAGCAGTTCTCATGGCTAACATTTCTAACTATGGTTCTGACGTCATATTAGAGGTACCTCATTCTGAAACCTATCTTAATGATATGGTAAATCAAGGTGTGCAGGCAATGCTGGATTTTAAACAACCACTAGTTGTGGATTTTACAGATAATGAGATACATAGTGATAACAATATCATTTCATACTCTCAATATTTACAAGAAACACAACATGCAAATGTTCAAGATACTCAATTGCAGGCATAACAAGATTCAGTGATTTTATTTGTGATAGAACAAATGTTGGAACAAAATGAAATAATCATGTAATATAATTGGAAAAAGGCAATAATGAACATAATAATGACTCAGAATCCGATGAGCTAGAGAAGATAAAAGAACGAGTCAACAAAATTGAACAACGTATTAATATTGAATTAATATCGTGACAAAATGATGATTCTCAAATGGAAGATATGATTAGGGAGAAGCTTGCACTGAAAGAACAAGTTGACTCACTTGAGCAAAATCTTTCAAAACAAATCAAAGAAAAGAAATATTTATTACAAACATTCACAGTTTTCAAAAATGAATCCAAAGAAAAGGAAGATAAATATAAGAAACAAAATTGATTTGGAAAAGAAGATAAAGAAACTTGATAATATTCTTTTTAAAGTGGGTCAATCTGCTCAAACAGTGCACATGTTAACTAAGCCACAAGCCTTCTATGATAATATACACAAACAAGCTCTAGGTTATCAAAATCCGTTTCACCTTATGAAAGCTCAGCGGATTAAACCAACCTTGTATGATGGTATTGTTATGTCTGATAAACATGTTGCCAAACCTGTTATTGATGAATCAGGAACATTGATTTTGGAAAAAAAGAGTTCTAACAAAAATTCTCTAAAAAAGCAAGATCCAGAGATTCATAAATAAAAATATTTCACAAAACCTATTGATTGATGAAAATTAAATAGACTTTCTAAAAAGATTTTGGAAACGTTATACTCCACAACAAGAAAAGGATGCTGAACAGCGTTCTGGTTGCGTATATCCCAATCTTTACCAGTAAACGCTTCCTAATGCATCCCCTATCAAAATAAAAGCACCTAAGGAACTACCTAAGGTTTAGCTTATCAATGAAAGCTTAAAAATGCTTAAGTTCACCTTGCAATTTAACAATGTGGTGAAGAAAAAAAATAAGGACAACACTGATGCTCGTACAAAAGTGTGAATTGGGGGTTTGAACCATACAAAAGTTGTTTTTTAACAATGAAAATTATTCCAATTTCCTAAAATTTTTTAAAAGACATCTTACAATGTGTTTGGATAAAGATCTTCTAAATGAAATAAGGAAGTAACATGACAGTTTTTAACCAAATGGACGCTGTAGTTCAACAGTAGATACAGTCGACAAACAATGTTTAAAAATCGCTAAAAAGAATTACTTTTGGAAAATGATCGACTCATATAAAAAATCATGTCTCAAGTAGTTCTTTTAACTGTGATGAATTCTATGTCGTTTATTGGTGAAACTATGAATATGGATGGAAATAAAAAAGAATCTTGTAATCTTGAGGCCGAGCTTTTGAAATCACAAAATGCGTTTAATGATCTTTTGAAACGTCACTCACAACTTGAAAAACATTGTATTTCTATTGAATGCTCAATACAACTCAATCAAGAAATTTTTCAAAAACGTGAATCTTGTGATAATCAAAATGCTCTTGAAATTCCAATTTTTTTTAAAAGAATGATTTGAAAGCTCAGCTTCAAGACAAAGACAATACCATTTGTAAGTTGAAGGACATGATAAAATCAATGAGAGAAAAGTCCAAGGATGAGAATGTCAAGTATGATTATTGTGAAAAGAGACCAAAAATGTAGAACTAGAGAATAGGGTGGCAACATTGATTTTGGAAAACGAGCGTCTTTGTAATGAAATTAATCATGTGAAAAGGTTTTTAAATAGCAGTTTGACTCAATTAAAAAGACATGGGTTCATACTAAAGAACAAAGTGACTCTTTAATTGATAAATTGAACTTAAAATCTGCTAAAAATAAGGATTTAAAAGATCAAATTCAAGATAAGGTTTTTGTGATAACGTCATTAAAAATGTTTTACGAAAATTGAAAGGAAAAGAAATTATTGATATTGCTGCACAAACACCATCTACTCACACTATTGTTCCAGGCATGTTTAAGCTAGATTTAGAACATTTGGTACCTAGGTTATTGCAAAATAGGGATGTTCATATAAAATACATTAAGTATGCTCAGGAACAAGGTGATATTCTTCATGGAATAGTCAAACAAGCTAAAGTAAAACAACCTTTAAATAAAGAGTTAGACTTTGCCTGTAAGCATGCCCAATGAATTCAGGAGTTACTTGTATATGTTCAAGATACATGCCCTAATGCGATTAAACATAGTGCAAAAAAGGTTGTTGTCACACCTAAAAACAAGGTCAAGAAAGTTAGGTTTGCAGACATCTCACATCCTTCAACAACAGTAAATTGGTAGAGTCATCAAAAACATCAGATACTAACACAGCTGTGTGTCTTCTAACATGATTTGAAGGTTTTCCAACTAGTACAAAGCATATCAAACCTACTAGCATAAAAGAGAATGATAGGACATCGCAAACACCAAGATAGAGAACATGAAGAATCATGTAAGAAGCCACACCTAGGAAAGTTAATAAAAAGAATCATGTTGTTGAACCTATTTGTGATGATAATGTTAAGTATTCAAAGTTAAATGCAAATTCTAATCATAATTGTGCTACTTGTAAGAAATTTTGTTTGATGATGTTCATGATAAGTGTGTTCTTGATTTTGTAAAAAATGTGAATAGCCGTGCTAAATCTGCTAAGAAACATAAAAACAAAATATTTGGAAACCTACGAGTCATGCAATTCACTGAAGTAGGGAACTTAAGTGGAACACCAACAGGCAGAAGCTTTCACTATAGTTGAAATTCCGTGCCCTTTAAATTAGATCACTTCAGCAACGTATGCCTCCTAAGAAACCACTTCCGACTTGTTGAAACACAAAAAACATAGCTTAAAGTTTATAGCAGAAACCTAAAAAATGTTAAAAAATGTAGGTTCGAAAGTAAAAAAGCTAATATTGCAGAAATCTAAGATGCTAACCACTCGAAACCCAAATCATACTTGGGGATCCAATGCCTACATATATTCCATCGTCTTCTTCTCTTGTCATGACAGGTTGTCCAGATTGTTCTCTGGTATCTGGACTCCAGATGTTTGAAACACATGACAGGGAATCACTCTTAGCTCATGAACTTTGTTAGTAAATTTCTAGGTACAGTTTGATTTGAGAATGACCATATTGTAAGAATTATGGGGTATGGTGACTATCAGCTAGGAAATGTGACTACCCTCAAGGTATACTATGTCGAGGGGCTTGGACATAACTTGTTTTCTGTTGGTCAATTTTGTGACGGGGATCTTGAAGTCGCATTTTGGAAAAACACTTGCTTTATTCGTAATTTAGAAGGTGTTGATCTACTTTCCGGATCCCGTGACACAAATTTATACACAATTTCTCTTGATGACATGCTTAAAACATCTCTGATCTGTCTTCTATCTAAAGCATCAAAGACTACGAGCTGGTTATGGCATTGTCGTTTATCTCATCTTAACTTCGGTACTCTTAACAAGCTACTAAGCGGTCTTGCACGAGGCATTCCAACGCTTAAATTTCAGAAAGATCATATATGTTTAGCACGTGCATTAGGAAAAAGCAATAAATCCTCTCATCAACCCAAAGCTAAAGACACTAACCAGGAGAAACTATATCTCTTGCATATGGATTTGTGTGGCCTAATACGTGTGTCGAGTATTAACGAGAAAAGGTATATCTTAGTGATTATGACGATACCTTATGATTACTTGTTAGATTTTTGAGGACAAAAGATGAAGCTCCTGAGGCCATCATTAAATGCATCAAAAATATTCAAGTTTGTTTGAATGCCACTGTCCGTAATGTTCGAACAAATAATGGAACAGAATTTGTCAATCAGACACTTCGTGAATTTTTTTGAAAATGTTGTCATCTCGCATCAAACATCTGTTTCCTGCAGTCCTTAGTAGAACGGCGTTGTCGAAAGGCGAAACCGAACTCTTGTAGAAGCTGCTCGTATAATGTTAATATTTTCTAAAGTTCCATTATTTTTATAGGCCGAAGCAATCAATATAGCCTGTTACACCCAAAACCGTTCATTAATCCGCTACCGATACAACAAAACTCCATATGAGCTTATCCAAGATAAGAAACTGGATTTATCATTCTTTTATGTCTTTGATGCACTATGTTACCCTACCAATGACAATGACGACCTGGGTAAACTAGATGCAAAAGCTGACATTGGTATTTTCGTTGGTTACGCGCCCGCAAAGAAAGCGTTCAGAATCTACAACAAAATAACCCAGAAAATTATTAAAACAATTCATGTGACATTTGAAGAGCTGACAGCTATGGCTTCTGAATAATTCTGTTCAGGACCCGGGCTTCATTCTATGACTCCTGCAACATCCAGTTCATCACTTGCTAGTTCTCTAGTTCAAGAAGTTGTTGCTCCAAGAGCTATGGTTTTAGCCGACTCTCCTGTGTCAACTTCTATTGACCAGGATGCTCCATCAACACCAGAACAAGAACAATCTCCAAACATTTCTCAAGGTTTTGAAGAATCACCAAAAACAACAATCTTTCATGATGATCCGCTTAATGAATCTCCTCATGAAGAATCAACTTCTCAAGGGTCATCATCGAATGTGAGACAAACCCACATTCCATTTGAACACCTTGGTAAATGGACTAAGAATCATCCTATAGAAAACGTAATCGGCAATCCTTCTCGCCCTGTCTCTACGAGAAAGCAACTCCAAACTGATGCCATGTGGTGTTATTTTAATGCCTTCCTGACTTCGATAGAACCTAAGAACTTCAAACAAGCAATGACCGAACCGTCATGGATCGATGCAATGTAAGAAGAAATTCATGTATTTCAAAGACTATAAGTTTGGGAATTGGTGTCGTGTCAAGATAAAGTGTTATTGATCAAACTTAAATGGATTTATAAGGTAAATACAGATGCATTTCGAATTCGAGTACCCCCGAGACCCTCATCGTGATATGACGCGAGATGCTACTATGCATTAGGTACACGACCATCATGTCAATGTTAATCCCTTTATTACAAGACTAGATATAGTTTAGCCAAGAATATTACACTCAGCGACTGTACGTCGCTGCGCACCTCGATCATCAGTGTTATTGATCTCCAACATAGATGATACAAAATATAAACTTATATAAGTCGTAGAGTCTAGAACATGAGACGCATTAGGCTAGACGAAGAGGGACTAGACGTCAACGATCTAGATCCTACGCACCAATTACCCTAGATGTACTCACGCGTAATACGATAGAGCAAATGTATCACTACAAGACGTCGTGTCACTAATCCGTACAGATCGAACGCCGAGAAGACGCGAAGTGTACACCGCACACTCGCAGTGTCAGTCTCAGACATCAGCCTGGTGTCACTATCTTAATCCCTAGTCTGATGTTCGCAATCTATCGCGCTCTTATCAAATTACGCCTATATAATGTAAACGTCTCGTAACACCTCAGAGATATAGAGAGAGCAGTAAAAAAGGGCTTTGTCTTCGATATGATGCTAGCGAATACTACACTCTAGTGGTCAAGCGTGTACTACTCTGTCTCTCAACAGACGGATTTACGACCTATTCTCGCTGGACAGTACCCTCCTCAGTACCAAATGTGTATCAGACAAACGATTGTGTACAAGACCACACTGTATACGGTCACTTTACATCATAAGCGAAAGCTACCCCCGTAGCTCGTGTTAGAAGGATGCGAAAGTATTAAAGAGTCGGATCAATGTAAAGATGTAGTACAGTACAGATACATTACCTATGCGCTAACTACTTGTCCGTGTAGTGGTCCAATCGAGCGTTCTGATAAGAGTCTATCCCTCACAAATTCGCGACGATATAGAGATAAGTATCGAAACTTTGCCGTATAGGTTTACTCAACAGGTACAGTCCTTTCCCATCAGAAGCATTTCAGTTGTACTATCAGAACTATGTGAGTTCTGCATCAAGTATACGCGTCAATATATAACCATCGAGCTGATTGATAGATGATTCTCTACAGGTAGTTCTTTTACCCTCTTCAAACCCGACCCCGCTAACCCCACATCACATTACACCCCAAGAATCGTTAGCCCCCTTGGACTCCCCCCCTCGCACCCCACCCCCCCTAACTACTCCTCTCCCGCCTCGCTACTCATTACTTCAATGTTGTAATGAGTTTGCTAATCTGATGACAACAAGTTTGAGATGTCAATGATTGTGGGATATGTCATGCTTTTTTAGAATTACAAATTTCTCAAAGTCCTTAGAGGTATCTTTATATAAAACAAATTTAATATGCTTATGAAATGTTAAAAAAAATACAGTATGCTAACTAGTGATATTGTAGAACAACCTATGGTTAGAGAAAAGAGTTAGAAAAGAGTGTAAACTAGATGAGATAGACAAGGGATACCAATTGATGCTTACACTTTACCATGGTTATGATTGGATCCCTCATTGTATCTGACATCTAGTAGACCCAGACCTTATTTATGGCAGTTGCCTATGTGCTAGGTATACAGGCAAAAGCTTACCAAAAAGCATGTATATGGGGTAAAGGGGGGATCTTTCGATACCTAAAGGGAACCATTAACATGGGTCTTTGGTACTCGAAGGATACCAGGCGTGGTATGTTTATGACAGCATATGCAGATGCAGTTCACGCAGGGTCCATTTTGTTCAGGACACTAGACGCAGTACATCAGGAAGTGTCAATTCTTAGGTGTATATAAACTTGTTAGCTGGTCTTAAGAAGCAAAGTGCACCACCATCTTGAGTACAAAGGCTTGAATATATTGCTTATCTAGGTGTTGTGCTCAAAATCCTATCGCAGCGTTCACTAATAACAACTATGCTTTAATTCACTAAGATTCCTTTGTACTGCAATAAACAAAGTGCGATTGCTCTATGCTTGCAAACAATGTTCAAAACACTCACGAGCCAAGCACATCGATTTTGTTTGCTTACATGTTATAAAGGAGCAAGTGGAGAATGGAATCGTGGAACTATACTTTGTCCAGAATGAATACCAATTGGCTGACATCTTCACCAAACCTTTGCCAAGAGAAAGATTCAACATCTTGATCAAAAAGCTCAGTATGAGAAGCATGTCTCCAGAAACGTTTTTTTGAAAACGTATTGGTAAGAGGAAACAGACGAGTGATGGTGGTAACTCATATCCTGTATTATATGTACATAAGAAAACATTAAAACACAAAAATATTTTCTTTTAATATAAATTTTACAAAAACAAAATTAAAATTAAATAAAATGTAGAAATATTAAAATTTGTTATCTTCTGGCTGTCTCTCCTGAAAATATTAATAACATTTACGGCCTTAGAAATATCATTTAATAATGATACGAGGCTGTAAATGAAGTTCGAGCAGAAGTTCAAAAGCTTTCAAAACATGCCAAAAATGGCTTGCTATTATTTCAGATAGTAACCCGATCATCATCTTAAAGGCAAGTATTTTTAAAAGAAAAACTTGACCTCATAACGGGAATTTATTCTCAAGCATGGTCTACTTTATGACCATGCAAAGGCTTGTTTTTACTTTGCAACACAACTCGTGCTTTCTATATACCATGAGTGTACATGTCAATGCGCTTATGTGTCAAAATAAGAGAAATCTTATTTTTTTATGGTGTTGGATTTTCAAAATAAAACATTAATTCATCAAAAAAATGTTTTTCAAAGATATTTGACCACTCAAACAACGACTACCGCTTTTTAAATAGAAAATGGGTCATTGTTTGAGGGGGAAAATATGTCAAATATCTTCTTCATAAAATCTGTTTTGTGATAATGGAAAAGGTTTTAAATAATAACGGGTTATCAATTAAAAGGGAGTTAATTAAGTTTAGCTTATGTGAGCCTTAACTGTTATGTGTTTATGCCTTTAGGGAGTATATGTGCAAATATAAGTTTCTAGGTATGCTTGTTAAAACATTAGGGACTAAATGTGCCATTTGTTAAACTTTAAATGCCTATTAGATCTTATATATACAAATTGCATAGGATATTATACTTGAGGGGGCAAATGTGTCAAAAACAAATTTTGTTTTTTATAACACACTCACCCTCGTCACGTTCACACACACATACACACACTTGAAGATTTCTTTTTCCCTCCCAACTCCAAACGCAAGATCGCCATCCCCCAAACCATCATTTCAAGCTGATTTCACTCTTAAGGTATAAATACAAAATTGTTCTTCACACTCTTAACAACTCATCTCTTCATCGAATTAATTTTTCACATGGATTTGATCTCGAAAACCCTAATAATCAAATTAGGGTTTATCAAAGTCAAAACTGGGTAAAAACCCAAATTGAGTGAGGGGTTTTGCTTGCTTAGGAGTGTAGAACACTCATTTAAAACAATTTTGTGAATGGTTAACTTACGAATGTGCTATGCTCAATTTTATGTGCGAAAATTTGGGTTTAGGAGAAATGTTGTAAAATGTTTGTAGGTTTTGTGTTAACTAAGATGTATATGTATCCTTGAATGTATATGAGCCTTTAAATCTTATCCTTGTTTGTAGTTTCTTGAATGAAAGAGTTACAATGCTTAAACGTACTCGTTTTTGTTCATTCTTGTTGATTCTGTGGCTAAAAGTTATTATAAATAAATCTAAGTGTTATACATCTGTTTAAAATGCTATTAGTGCACTTATCAATGCATAAAAAGCCATGTTTGTGAAGAAAAAAATGTTTGGAGGCGAGTTAAAAACTGCCTTTGTAAGGCGAGTTAACAACACTCTTTGAAGGCAAGTTAATAACTCCCTTCAGAAGGCAAGTTAACAACACTCCCTTACAAGGCGAGTTATCAACCTCCCTCATAAGGCAAGTTATCAACACCCTTTAGGAGGCGAGTTAACAACACACTATAGGAGGCGAGTTAACAACACCCTATAGGAGGCGAGTTAACAACACCCTTTAGGAGGCGAGTTAACAACTTGCTTAAGGAGGTGAATTAACAACATGATTAAGGAGGAGAATTATCAATCCTATGTAGGAGGCGAGTTAACAATCCTACTTAGGAGGCGATTTAACAAACCTCTATAGGAGGCGATTTAGCAATAGATTTTAAGGAATTTTAAGATTGATTTTTTCTGAAGGCAATTTTCAACTCAAGTTAGGTAGCTAATTTAAATTGGTTAATTAGGCCATCTAATTAAGTTAAGTGTGCTATATAACAAGGTTCAACAAGGATATATGAACATGTTTTAGGTTTCCTTATTCTCTACAAGTTAGTTTGAATAAGATTCCCAAAAATACTAATTCAGTTGTCTAAATGCCTTTCATGTTATGCCCAATTAAGTCTCCCTTCGGATGATTAGATCTAATTCAATACTGCTAAATACCTTAATGAGCCTAATCATTTGAATGATGTCACAACATGGATCAAGCTTAAGTATTCAAAGGGCCTTATATTGTTTCATATATAAAATTAGTTATACATATAAACTGTATTGGTCAAACTCTTAGCAGAAACATTAATACCACTCAAGCATAACAGAAAGCCCTTGATGATGCTCTTGTTGCCCCTGCTGACCGTCTTGAGTTCGGGAAATGCAACATGAGACTCAAGACTGACATCAAGCCAAAAAAGCTACATTTCAAGTGGTGCTGGATGTTCTCGCTCTCACTATATTCTATCATGCATTCCTGATCACTGCAGATGTTCCTGCTATGTACATGCAAGAATTTTGGGCTACAGTCTCAGTTCTTAGATCATCCATCAGATTCACTATTAACAAGAAGAAAGTCTCTCTCGATGTTGATATATTCAGAGACATTCTCTAGTTTTGTCCTAAAATTCTAGGACAAGTCTTTAAAGACCTCCTATTGGAACAAGACATACTCTCTTTCATCAGAGATCTTGGTTACACTGGAGACATCACCTATCTCACTGATGTGAATGTTGACTACTTGCATCAACTATGGAGAGCATTTGCTACTGTCATCAACAAGTGCTTAAGTGGTAAAGAAACTGGAATGGACAAGATTCGTCTGTCCCGTGCTCAAATTCTCTAGGGTATGTTCCATAAGAAGAATGTTGATTATGTATATCTACTCTGGGAAGACTTACTGTTCCAGATTGAGTACAAAGATGCTAAGAAGACAAACAAGATGTCATATCCCAGATTCACAAATATCATTGATTACTTCATGTCAAAGGATCCGTTTATTTCAAGGAGAAACAAGATGTTTTGGCACACTGCTCAAGATGATACCCTGTTTACTTCTATGAGATGTATCTCCAGACATGAAGATACTCAGGTATATGGTACCATTCTCCCAACAGAGTTAATAAAACAAGCAATGTTGGAATCCAAACCTTACCAGACATATTATGCTTTTGCTTCTGGAGAGAAGGCTCCAAAACCAAAGTATATTCGAAAGAAAGCTGATTCAGACACGTCTCCCAAGAAGAAGCATGTTCAAGATACTAAAGGTACCAGACTCAAGTCAAAAGCTAAGGTGGCTAAACCTGACAAGAAGAAGTAACCTGCAAAGAAGACAAAAGCAAAAGGTTTAGCTGTATTATCTGAGGTTTAATTAACTGAATCTGACATATTAAGCTGGTTATGAAGAGAAGCAAAAAGAACTTTTAAGAATCACAAGCAAGTGGCTCAGGTGATGGAGTTGACACTCAATCAAAGGTTTCTGATGAGCAACAACCAAAGACTTTTGGCACAAATGAAGGAACTGGTACTATACCAGGGGTTCCCGATGTACCTCCATACGAATCTAATAGTGATAAAGAGTCTTAGGGAGATAGTGATGACGAAGATAATGATGATGATGGTGATAGTGATGATCATGATGATAATAGTGATGACGAAAGAACATAGTCTGATAGAGATGAGATTCCTGATCCAAAACTGACTAATGTAGATCAAACAGAACATGAAGAAGAAGAATATGATGATGAATTCTATGAAGAAGAAGAAGAAAACATTGACGGTGAAGAAACGATGTATTACGAAGAAGATGATGAGGTTACAAAGGAGCTATATGATGATGTTAATGTGAATTTGGATAATGAAGATACTAATATGACCATTCCTGATCAAGGTACCTCAGATCAACAAAATGTTTCTCAAGAATCAGGATTTGAGCAAGTAGAGGAAGATGCTCATGTAACACTTACACCTGTAATTGACACACAAAATACTGGAGATCCAACACAAAGCTCTTCTGTTTCATCCGACTTTACAAGCAAGCTCTTAAATCTTGATAATCCATCTCTCGCTAACAATGAGATTGCCTCCTAGATAGATACAATAGCTCAGCATGCAACAATAATTCCTAAAATCACATCAAGCTTCACTACAACTGTTCCTCTACCACCTCCTTTCCTTCATCCTCTACAACAAGAAGCAACACTAACACCAACACCAACAACTTTTACAACAACAACTTCCATAAATCCAACAGTGACTTTACCAGAAATTCCTAACTTTGCATCCGTATTCAAGTTTGATCGGGTATCTGCAATAGAATCTGAATTGTGTAAGTTAAAGCAAACAAGACAATTTGCTGAAGCTGTCTCTTCAATTCTGGGCATTATTGATTCATACATTGCTTCCAAGATGAAAGAAGCAGTAGATGTGGCTGTTCAACTGCAAACAAACAAGCTCAGAGAAGAAGCTCAAGCTGAGAATCAAGAATTTCTCAATCAGGTAGACTCGACCATGAAGAAAATAATCAAGGATCAAGTAAAAGCTCAAGTCTCCAAGATCATGTCAAAGATTGAGAAGTATGTAACCGAATCTCTGGGAGCTGAAGTATTAGTTAGATCAACTAATCTACCTCAAACGGCTTACGCAGTTGCAGCTTCACTGTCTGAATTTGAACTAAAGAAGATTCTCATTGACAAAATATAAGCCAACAAATTGATAAATAGATCAGATAACTAGAAGAATCTCTATAATGCATTGGTCAAATCATACAACTCCGACAAAGACATCATGTCCTCATATGGTGACGTTGTCATACTAAAAAGAGGACGAGATGATCAAGAAAAGGATGAAGATCCCTCTGCTGGATCAGACCGAAGGACGAAAAGAAGGAAATCTGGTAAAGATACTAAGTCCTCTAAAGATTCAAGGTCTAAGGAAAAGAAGTCTTCAAGCACCTCCAAAGATGCTTCCCAATCTAAACATATGTCTTCTGGCAAGTCTGCCCATGCAGAGGAGCCAAGTCACACTATTGAAGACTCAAGCATGCAACAAGGTCAAGAGTTCATCACAGGGGATAATGATGAACAACCCGCTGATAAGGAGGTTACCAAAGCTAACTAGTTCAAGAAACCTGAGCGACCTCCAACTCCTGATCCTGATTGGAGTAAAAGAAAACAAGTTGACTTTTGACCACCTCAGACCTGGATAAGTCAAGCTGCAATTGCTGAAGAACCTCCCACTTCATTTGATGAGTTAAATGATACTTCATTTGATTTCTCTGCATTTGTCATGAATCTGCTCAAAATTCCAAATCTGACTTAAGAAATTCTAGTTGGACTGGCATTCAACCTGCTTAAAGGCACTTATAAGAGTATTACAGAATTAGAGTACCATCTTGAAGAGTGTTCTAAAGCAACAAATGAACGCCTTGACTTGCATAACCCCGAAAATAAACCGTATCCGTTCGATCTAAGAAAGCCTCTTCTGTCAATTCAAGATCATCGAGGATGTCAAATTATCCCTAAGGATTACTTTATCAATAAAGATCTAGAATATCTGAAGGGTGAAGAATTAAGCAGACAATACTCAATTTCTGTGACGAAGACAAAGGATGCTACTTACCCTAACCTGTTTACACATAACCCGAACCTGACCCATTTAACCCGTATATATACTTGGGTTGACGGGTTAAATAGGTTACATGGGTTGAGTAGGTTAAACGGGTTTTAGGTTAACCCATTTAACCCATTATATACAAAAGTTAGCACATTACACGGGTTAAACACGTTAAATAGGTTTGTGGGTCGACTCGTTTAACCTATTTAACCCTTATAATAAAATATAAATAACTTTAAATTTAAGAAAAAAAATCTTAAACGGGTTGGCGGGTCGACCCGCTTAATTTATTCTCAACTTGAACCTGACCTGTTTAATAAACGGGTTAGATGGGTTGACCCAAAACCGACCCAAATATATTTAGACTAAACCTAAACCTGTTAATTTTCGTGTTGGTTTCAGGTCGGGTTTCGTGTCTGGTCAGAAATTGCCACCCCTACCTAATCGTTGTAGTAGTAGTATAGGCAAGACTCGGGGGGTTGTTATCGTTCACTCGGGGAATAGGTTAGGAAGGCTTGATTACGGTCTAACAAAATTCTAAGGATTGAGAGAATATTATTTTTGTATTTTTATATTTTATGGAAAGCAAGTAAATCATATATTTGAGAGGGGGTTTGGTTTTTGCTATTAAACTAAATGATAATCTAAGCTACTGGTGATAACAATATAATAAAAGATTTTGTTTATTTAATCATGTATTACTCCCTAGATTGCTTCTCCTAGTGTTGTTGCTTTGTCATACTTATGATGAATTATGTAACTATTCCCTAAGTCATGAACGAATTACACGAACCCGTCGTCTATTTAATATTCTGTTAAAGCAACGCACAAGTAAGGTAGTATGAAGACTATTACAAGGCCCCTAAGAGTATATTAAATGCATGTGAAATATATTAAGAGTGGATCAACCATATAAGGGGCAAGGTAGTATGAAGACTCTTACCCGATGGTATCCTTTCTACACAATCATGTTTTCCTAGACATATCAACAGCGATACAGAAAAAAGCTAGTTTTCTAAGACCTAACATGCATATCCATCACAAGAAGCAACACCACTAAGATCTACATTCTAGGTTTCATACAATCATAAATAAACACAATAGGAGGTTTATCCAAGCATGTTATATATAAAGCAAGAACATAAATGAATCAAACAACACATAGACATATTGAATGATTAAATAAACCTTACTTGATTAAAACATGAGTTGGAGGAAGTACAATAGGGTTTTTAGGCCCTAAAATCATCCCTAACAGCTGCTAAACAAACTAGGGTTCGTACCCTCTTTTTATTCTAAAGTTACACACTCAAAACCCTAAATTCGGGTTTGTATATATAGGAAAATTGTTGTGACGACATCGCGTATTAGTCGTGACGCCATCATGAAAGAGAATATTCTAGATAATGGGTTGGGTCGTGTGCTCTGACACCGCCGTGAGATCATGTGACGCCGTATTGGTCTTCGTTGTAACGGCGTCACTTTGAATCTGTGACGCTGTCTCCAGCTGCTGAGAACGTTATCTTGATAGATGTTGGTGTAGGTCCGTAGTCTTGTCCGTTTTTTCTCCAAATAAGCCCAAGTCACGTGTAATTCTTTGAAATGCCTTCCAAATGTGAAATACCTGAAAAGGAACGATTAAGTACCTATTTTGAGCATACATGCATAATTTAGGGGGCTAAACGACCCTGAAAAAGTGTATAAAATGACACTTCATCAAATACCCCTACACTTGGGATTTGCTTGTCCTCAAGCAAATGGGCTTTTCTACCTAGACAATAACAATATGAGGGTCATTTTACCTACTCTTTAAAAGTATTTTACAACACAACCTTCTAGACCTTGTAATTAAAAGCACAGAAAGTATATATTAGCACCTCACCTAAGTGTTTAGGGATTCTCTCTTTCAATCAGTTGTATAATAAATTATAACATATAGGGGAAACGGAAAATCAACACTCATTAACTATCATAGCATATAAATTACCATAGGCTTGGTAAAGGATCAAACCTCCACCGCTAGGTGCAAGTATTATTCATTACTATCTAAGAGGTCTTTTAAAAGGGTTGTGGGGTGTAGGTGCAAGATAACATATAATGGAAACGGAAACGGATGGGATATATTTAGGTGGCTTTGGGTGAATTTAGAGTGGAAGGGTTAGCTAATTATTTATATGAATACACTTTGGTTTGGTTGCTAAGCCAAGACTCGGACGAAGATCTACAAACTCTACACAACTCTACATCAATCTCTTTCTTTTTCTTTTCTTACCCCTACACTTGAGCTTTTACATGCTCGATATTTACAATCTATCTAATGACCCAATTTCAAGTGGATCAAAATAACATGAAGATCATTTGACAAACATATGGGGGTATTGACTTAACTTTTCTTCCCCATTCTTCTGCAAAATAAATACTACCATGAATCCTAATCGTCCCAAAACTGTATTTACAAGGATAAGGACTTAGCAACCGTGTACTCAAATAATTAACTTGGGTTAACACAATAATGTACTAAAAATGAGTACATACATGGTAGGCTAAGGATATTTGGGTGTTAAAATTGGTTTAAGGGTGACAATGCTCTTCATTAATAATTTGGAATCCACCAGAGAATTAAGAGAAAAAAAGAATAGGCTCGGAGGGTGGTACTAGGGGTATCCTGCACTAATAATGAGTGCATGGCAAGGGTATGGGATAGTTATATGATCGGTGTGACCATCATAACATTTACAGGTTTAAAACATGGGTTAATCCTAATGCCTCTTATCAAGCAAATCCTAATACTTACTATGCGGTCTCAGGATGCATCACAATAACAAGTTCTAGAATTTAATATGCTACCGGTACACTCATATAATTTAATACCGATCTCAATGCTCCAGAAAAGGGGACGAAGAATACCCGTAAAATCCGTAACGACGGATAGTTCACATGTGACTGCTACACTCTTAACTCCGATTAAGCCAAGCGTTATAAAATTATCTTGGGTATCAATCAATTGATTACCCGATTTCTATCGATCTAAAGGTGATCCTCAACATTTTTGTAGGAGTGTAATTCTGAGGGTTTTTGTGATGGTCATATAAATTCCTATCCATTGAGACGCTATAATACTCGGTTTTCGACGGTAGTGTCATAAAGAATTTATATTTGGGTAAAAAATTACCTTTTTATGCTGTGTTTTGATATATTACCATCATTTTAAGGCCCAAAGCAATTGAAAAAATGAAAAAAGAAATAGTTTCTAAGGCCTTATTCCCCCTACACTTAAGTTGAAACATTGTACCTAATGTTCTATTATGAAGTACCGTTAAAAACGAATAAAGGGAAAAGTAAAACAAGCGGAACGAAACTAGTACTTTCCTGGTTTGCTCAATAATGGAGAAGAAACATGCGAAAATTGGTTAGATCGTCCTCCAAGAATCATCCAATGAAACTTCCTAAGAATTTCCAAGCTTCTTCTTATCAAATATAACCTGTAATCAAAGACAAAGACAACTACACCAAGCATAAAATGTGCGATAGACAAATATACAATATGAATTTAGGGTTGACTCGATAAAGCAGTAAAGAGAGGATGAGAGAGTTGTTAAACTCATTGGGTTTTGCAGGCTTATAACAGAAGAATACCTATTTTAAATGTTATGCAAGTTTTATTTTCAAAAATAATTAAAAACTTTAAGTTTTCTGGACTTGGGCGTTTGATGCCGTCAAGGTTTTTGTGACCCCGTCATAGGTGTCGTGGTGACGGCGTCGCGTGTAAATCGTGACGCCGTCTTCACGTTCTGTGAAAACGAAAATTTTGTTTTTGATGAAAAATTTCATGCACTTGATTCCATAAGTTAATTCTTGTACAAACTAGTATGAATAAAAAAACTGACGATTTAACAATTTATATTATATGACTCGAAACTGCACGCGAATTAATCTTTACAATTTATTTTAACATGTTTGAAACTTGGCTCAAAAGCCGGATAAATTCCCTACACTTTTATTTGCAATGAATACACTTTGATTGAAATTAAGACGAGGTTAAAGACAAAAAAAGCATGATTACAAGTAGTTCAAACATATAAAACCATAATTATAGTGAATGAAAAACAATAACATTTCCTAATTTGCGGGAAAAGTAAATTAGGTTGCCTCCCAAGAAGCACTTTCCTTTGTTAATGAGTCTTGTAGCTAGACTCGAAGTCACATGTCCTTACGTGACTTCTCCTTCATCGTCGAAAGTTACATCATCGTTTTTGTTGGTGTCTAATAAGTTCTTTTGATATGGCTTCACCCATTGTTTATTTATGATATAATTTTGCCATCCTTCTTCATCGTATAACTTAATTGCTCCATTTTTCATGTCTTTGCTTACCGAAAATGGACCGTACCATCTTGACTTGAGTTTTTTGGGGAATAGTCTTAATCGTAAGTTAAAGAGAAGTACCTTATCTCCTTTTTCATAGTTAATTAGCAATTTTATTCATTTGACGTGCCACTGTTTCGTTCTTTCCTTATATGAGATGGATGTGATTCATAGGCGGATCAAGCCTCATTTAGTCCAACCTCATTAATATGTAAGACCGGCGTTTTCCCTTAGCTTTAGTAAGGTCCTAAACTTTCTCCATGTTTGCAGTTTTTTATGCCTATGTGGCCTTGCGTTCTAATTCGACAGGAAGATGGCATGCCTTGCCATAGATTATCCTAAACGGGGTCGTTCCTAAAGGGGTTTTAAATGCTGTCTAAAATGCCCATAATGCATCATCTAATTTGTATGACCAGTCCTTCCTGTTGTTCCCAATGGTTTTTTTGACAATACTCTTTATTGCATGGTTCGTGTTCTTGACTTGTCCGTTTGTTTGAGGGTGATATGCTGTGGAGAATCGGTGAACCACTCCATACCTTTTCATTGCTTTCTCCATTTGGCAGTTGCAGAAATGAGTACCCCTATCGCTAATAAGGGCATTTGGTATTCCAAATCATGTGAATAGTCTCCTAAGGAAGTTCACTACGTTCCTAGCATCACTGTTGGGAAAGGCCTGAGCCTCTACCCACTTGGATACGTAGTCGATAGCTACTAAGATGTATTTGTTTCCTTTTGATGAGGGGAAAGGTCCCATAAAGTCTATCCCCCATACATCGAATATTTCACAGACTTGGATGTACTTTTGAGGTGTTTCGTCTCTCGAAGAAATGTTTCCGGCCCGCTGACATGCATCGCAAACTTGGACCAATTTACGTGCATCGCGAAAGATATGTGGCCAGTAAAACCTGGCCTCGAAGACTTTCCTTGCGGTGGCGGCGATGCCATGATGTCCCCCAGATGGTCCGCTGTGACATTGTGGAAGAATTTGTGCAGCTTCATCTCCGGCCACGCATCTTTGTATGATTCGGTCAGCACACTGTTTGAATAGGAATGGCTCATCCCAAAAGTAATGCCTCAAATCGCTAAAGAATTTTTGTTTCTCTTGGCGGGTAGATCAGAAGAGTAGTACTTGGCTAGCTAAATAGTTAGCATAGTCGGCATACCATGGTTCGTTATTCTTGTCGGAGATTGCCATCAATCGCTCTTCAGAAAATAAGTCCCTTATCTCAGCCCTAGTTAGCTTCCTTAGGTCGGGGTTTTCGAGTCGAGAGAGATGATCAGCTGCTAGATTTTCAGCACCTTTCTTATCACGGATCTCGATATCGAATTCTTAGAGCAGCAAGATCCATCGAATTAGGCGTGGTTTTGCATCTTGTTTTGTGAATAGATATCGCAAGGCAGAATGATCCGTGAAGACGATGGTCTTGGATAAGACCAGGTATTGACGGAATTTGTCAAATGCAAAGACAATAGCCAGAAGCTCCTTCTCGGTAGTTATGTAGTTCTATTGTGCCTCGTTCATTGTTTTGCTGGCGTAGTGTATGGGCTTGAAATGTTTGTCGATTCTTTGTCCTAGTACTGCTCCGACAACATAATCACTTGCGTCGCACATGATTTCAAATGGTAATGATCAATCTGGCTTGATCATGATTGGTGCCTATGTCAGTTCACGTTTTAATGTGTCGAATGCTTGGATGCATTCTTCAAAGAAGTTAAATGGTGCATCTTTAACTAGGAGCTGGGTCATTGGGCGTGCGATTTGTGAGAAATCTTTTATGAACCTTCTATAGAAACCGGCGTGTCCTAGAAAGCTTCGAATGGCTTTCACATTTGTTGGATATGGTAATTTGGAAATTGCCTCGATTTTTGCTTTATCAACCTCAATCCCAGAACCTGAGACCTTATAGCCGAGGACGATTCCTTCCTTTACCATGAAGTGGCATTTTTCCCAGTTCAATACAAGGTTGGTTTCCTCGCACCTTTTTAACATCTTCTCTAGGTTTTTGAGGCAATGGTCGAAAGAACTACCAAAGACGAAGAAATCATCCATGAATACTTCCATGCTATCCTCGATAAGCTCATGGAATATTGCTGTCATGCAGCGTTGAAAAGTGGCTGGGGCATTGCATAATCTGAAGGGCATTCGTTTGTATGCGAAGGTCCTGTAAGGGCAAGTGAACGTGGTTTTCTCTTGATCTTTAGGGGCGATAAGGATTTGAAAGTATCCAGAAAACCCGTATAGGAAGCAGTAGTATTCATGCCCAGCCAATCGTTCGAGCATCTGATCGATGAACGGAAGTGGAAAGTGATCTTTTCGGGTTGCGTTATTCAACTTACGATAGTCGATACATGTGCGCCATCCATGACTGTCCGTTATGGGATGAGCTTATCCTTCTCATTCTTTACTACGTTCATTCCTCCCTTCTTTGGGACAACCTAGACAGGGCTTACCCACGGACTGTCGGAGATGAGATAGATTAATTCAGCGTCAAGGAGTTTTATGACTTCCTTTTTTACTACCTCCTTGATATTGGGGTTAACTCATCTTTGAGGTTGGACACTTGGTTTGAACTCGTCTTCCATGAGGATTTTGTGAGTACAAAAGGATGAGTCGATTCCTTTAATGTCAGCAATACTCTAAACGATCGCCCCTTTATGATTCCGAAGAACCTCGAGGAGTCTGGTTTTTTCGTCGGTGGACAATGCGGATGAGATGACCACTGGGAGTTGGTTGTTTTCATGGAGGAAAGCGTACTCAAGGTGCTCGAGTAATTCCTTCAATTCAAGTTTGGTTGGTTCCACGCTTGATGGTTTTAGTTGATTTTCTGGGGCTTTCCATTCAAGTGGTTCCACCGACTCTGTCCTGGGGTATAAAGAAACAACGAGTGCTTTGTTAGAATCTTCCTCTTCTTCTTCTTCAGTCCATTTTCCATCATGATTAGCTGTGCCGACCCATTGTTCCTAGACCAGCTTAGCGGTGTGATCGGCGCAGTACAGGTAATCGTCGCGAGAGTGTTTGAATTTCATAGATTTCCCGATGTTAAAGGTGATGGTTTCACTTCCGACCCTTAAACTTGATTTTCCCTCATGAACGTCGATCACAGCTCTTGTCGTGGCGAGGAAGGGCCGTCCCAAAATGATCAGGACTAACTCGTCTTTGTCCATCTCTAAAACTACGAAATCGACAGGGAAGATGAATTTGCTTACTTTTACCAATAGATTCTCGCAGACCCCGATGGGGTATTTGATAGACTGATCGGCCAGCTGAATACTCATTTTGGTAGGTTTGAGTTTAGAAATCCCTAATCGTCAGAAGAGAGAATATGGCATGAGATTAATACTTGCCCCTAAATCAGCCAGGGCGTTCTTTACTGTCAGGGGTCCGATGAGACATGGCAGTGTGAAGCTTCCTGGGTCTCCTTCCTTTTGGGGCATACTTCTTTGAATAATAGCGGAACACTCCTCACTAAGCTTGACTGAGAAGGCCACTTTCTTAAGTTTCTCCTTATGTGAAAGTAGATCTTTCAAAACTTTGGCTCCCTTTGGCATATGAATCATTGCTTCAAGGAATGGCAGATTGATATGAATTTGCTTAAAGATTGAGAGAAGCCGCTCATCCTCGTCATCCTTTTTTTGAATCTTTAGTCGAGATGGAAAAGGTAGATTGGATGTCTTGGAAGGTTGGTAAAGGATGGATGGTCGAGGGGCGGGTTCTTGTATAATGCTTGGTTCTTCGCCCTCAGGCCCTTGTTTTTCGGTTTCCCCCTCAGTGAGGTTGTCAGTCGCTGGTCGTGGCGGGGCTAGAAAAGGTGGGTCTTGTGTGCTAATTCCTGATCTGGTTGGTATGGAGAAAGTTGGTGCTTCAGGTTCAGGAGTTTCGCTTTTGTTAATTGTTGAGAGTATTTGGGAGTATTGTTCACGCAGTTCCTTACAGTGTTGGATAAGCATATCTCATATCCCTTTTGCTTGAGACTTGTTTTCGAGCATGGAGTTAGCGAGCTCGTCCTCAAACTTACTTCTAACAATCTATTCGGGGCCACCTTCTCCTCTTTCTTTACGTTTTCTATTCCCCAATGGTGAGGTATCGTTGTTCTGATAGAACCTCAGAAGGGAAGGGTCATCATAGATGTCTCCCCCGGATAAGCATACCTGCTCGGCGTGGCTAAGTTGCTTGCATTCATCGGCCTTGTGAGATCCTCTGCAGTAGTCGCAGATTAGGTAGGGGTTTTTCAACCCAACCTCTCGAGTAGGTGTTTCGAGGTGGGAAATTTGATTGCAAGCCCTTTTTAGGCGCCCCCTGAATGTGGGTTGCATTGTTTCCGAAATGGAAGAAATGTTCATAGGTGGTGACGTGTCATCCCACAGATCATCTTGGTATTGGACATATTCTTCAATTCGAATCCACCCTTCTTCTTCAGTGAGAGAGTGGAAGCAGAATTGAGCGAACTGGTCGAGTTTCCTACGGTCGTCCTGGGATATGTTATCATGAAAGATTTATACCATAAGCCATTTTTGTATTCCATGATGGGGGACTTGTTTGATTAAGTCCTGGAAACAGATCCAGGAACTTTTGATGGGTTTGTCGTCCCCTTGTTTGAATCAAAGGATTAAGTCTTTAAGGGTCGAGGTACGTCCTACCGGAAAGAAATGGTCGAGGAATCGTGACACGAGCTGATCCCATGTCATGACTTGAGTGGGGGTATTATGTCAAGCCATTCTGCCGCTTTTCCTTTGAGGGAGAAGTGGAAGAATCTTAACCTAGATGTATCCCTTGTGGCTCCATTAGCTTGTATGTTATCGACGATACTTAAATAGTGTTTAACATGACGGAGGGGGTCCTCGGTTCTTAGTCCTTGGAATGTGCATGTATTTTGAATCAACCAAATGTCGCGTGAGTCAACGATTCTTCCAGTTTGTTTGGTTGGAACGGTGATTGGATTTTGGAAACCGGAGGATGTGGGGTGAGAATGCTCATGCAAGGTTTTGGGAGGGGTTGGCGGTTTAGGTCCGGTGTTGTTGGACGAAGATGCTTCATCATCAAATAGGTTTCTTCCGGCAATAGCAAGATATTCGTTTTGATGTGATCACAAGGCGGCTCTCCTAAGCCTTCAGAATTCTCTTTCGGGTTCGTCGAGAGGTTTCGTTAACCTTTTAACGGTGCTACGTGTCATGGTGACAGATTTACAAAACAGATAACACGAAGAAAAGATAGACTACAAGAAAGCTAATGTGCGGAACTAAATTCTTACTTGAAAGGATTCAAGCGAGTAGAACTAAGCTAAACTATGATCAAAACCTAACTATTCCCCAGGCGGTGGCGCCAAAAACTTGATGCGGTCGTTGTAGGACTTCTACACGAAGATTTACAACTCCCTAGGCAGAACACCTAGTCGTTGTAGTAGTAGTATAGGCAAGACTCGGGGGGTTGTTATCGTTCACTCGAGGAATAGGTTAGGAAGGCTTGATCACGGTCTAACAGAATTCTAAGGGTTGAGAGAAGATTATTTTTGTATTTTTATGTTTTATTGTTTCTTGTTTTTTTTTGTTGTTTTGTTATTGTTATTGTTATCGTTCACTCGAGGAATAGGTTAGGAAGGCTTGATCACGGTCTAACATAATTCTAAGGGTTGAGAGAAGATTATTTTTGTATTTTTATGTTTTATGGAAAGCAAGTAAATCATATATTTGAGAGGGGGTTTGGTTTTAGCTATTAAACTAAATAATAATCTAAGCTACTGGTGATAACAATATAATAAAATATTATGTTTATTTAATTATGTATTACTCCCTAGATTGCTTCTCCTAGTGTTGTTGCTTTGTCACACTTATGATGAATTATGTAACTATATCCTAAGTCATGAACGAATTACACGAACCCGTCGTCTATTTAATATTCTGTTAAGGCAACGCACAAGTAAGGTAGTATGAAGACTATTATAGGCCCCTAAAGAGTTGTGATTAAACTACATGTGTGAATATATATTAGAGTGGATCAAAATTTGGCAATAAGGGCAAGGAAGTTTGAAGATCTTACTCTCGATGGTATCCTTTCTACTAATTGTGTGTTTTCTAGACATATAATCAGGTGGATTACAGACAAAAAGTTGGTGTTTCTAACGACCTAAGATGCATATCCAGATCACAGAAGCAACCCACTAAGATTCATTTTAGGTTTTCATACAATCATAAATAATACACAATAGGAGGTTTAGCCAGAAGCATGTTATAGATAAGGCAAGAACATAAATGAATTAAACAACACAGAGACTATATTGGAAATCGATTAAAAAACACTTACTAGGTTAAATCCATGGAGTTGGTCAGGAACTATGGTTTTTAGGCCCTAAAATCATCCCTAACAGCTGCTAAATGAACTAGGGTTTATACCCTCTTTTTATTCTAAAGTTACACACTCAAAACCCTAAATTTGGGTTTGTATATATAGGAAAATCCCTGTGACGGCGTCGCGTTTTATTCGTGACGCCGTCATGAAAAAGAATATTCTAGATAATGGGTTGGGTCGTGTGCTCTGACGCCGTCATGAGATCATGTGACGCCTCTTGGTCTTCATTATGATGGCGTTACGTTGAATCTATGACGCCGTCTCTAGCTGCTGAGAACATTATCTTGATAGATGTTGGTGTAGGTCCGTAGTCTTGTCCGTTTCTTCTCCAAATGAGCTCAAGTCTCGTGTAATTCTTCCAAATGTCTTCCAAATGTGAAATACCTGAAAATGAACAATTAAGTACCTATTTTGGGCATCAATGCACGATTTAGGGGGCTAAACGACCCCGAAAAAGTGTATAAAATGAAACCTCCTCAATAACCCCAGAAACAAACCGTATCCGTTTGATCTAAGAAAGCCTCTTTCATTAATTCAAGATCATCGAGGACGTCAACTTATCCCTAAGGATTACTTTATCAATAAAGATCTAGAATATCTGAAGGGTGGAAACTTAAGCAGAAGATACTCAACTTATGTGACGAATACAAAGGCTGCTACTTATGAGCTTAAATGGATCGAAGACTTGGTTCACAAATTATGGAGTCCCGTGGTGGTGAAATATGATCAACATGCTTACTTTGGCACTTCACACTGGGGTCCCAAACGCCAAAGCTTCTATGGTTATGCAAGTAACTTATCTTCGTCTAAAGATGGTTACTCCAGAAGAAGAATCATTGCAGTTACCAGACTTACAATCATAAAGAAGTATGACTATGGTCACCTGGAAGAGATTGAAGTTCATCGAGATGATTAGAAGCTATATGCGTTTAAAGAAGGTGATGTCAAAAGACTACGTCTACAAGACATTGAAGACATGTTACTTTTACTCTTTCAACAAAAGCTGACCAATCTCACTATTGACGAACGATATGATTTGAATGTGGCATTACGTATGTTCACCAGACGTATTGTCATTCAAAGGCGGGTGAAAGATCTTCAATTAGGTGTAGAAAGTTACCAAAAGAAACTCAAACTCACTAACCTGACACATACAGACCAAATCTCAGGATCAAAACTGCATACACTTCACACTCAGACCCTCATGGAATAATATATATGGATCAGTTCAAGAGGAAGAGATTGATGCGTACTGATGAACTCCACAAGTTCAGTGATGGCACGCTTAATGATGTTTGGACTTCTCTTCACGACATTCCTGTGGGGATAAGAATGGAATATCAGCCAATGAGGAAATGGAGTAACTTAGACAAGAAAAGGGTGCGGGTTATGGTTCAGGATATAGACAAGCAGCTTTATCAGAGGAGGTTGATGAGGAATTTAGAGATGTTCGTTGGTGGAAGGATACACGGGAAAGATCTTAGGCTTTTGGAAAGGACAATATGCCTTTATCCTATTTTGTCTCAACTCATTTCAGGTTAATTTCTCATATATTATAATCTTGTGAATATGTATATAAATAGTGTAGACTATAATTAGGCTTATATTGTGTTTGAGTACGAATTTTCAAGAATTTCTTAGTAAATTCAAAAATTTTCAAATTAACGTACTCAAACACCATATAATTACCCTCAAAAATTGAGGGGGAGCATTAATATGTTCCTATTACAGCTTGTTAATAATTGGTCATTCTTTCCCCGAAAGCAGTTATATTTGAATCAATTGATATCCAAAGTATCAAGAGACTTAATATTTTTGATAAGGGGAGAGAATGTGATTAAAATATATGGCTAATAATGTGATTTTTGAGATCTCAAGTGTACGCTTTCCCACATATGTGCTAAATTGTTTTGATTTATTGATGCACATATGAAGGGGGAGCAAATGGTTACGTGATTGGCTGAAATGTGGAAATACCAAAGACTGACCATTTAAATTATTACATTGGAGGTATAAGGTGGTTAAGTTTAGGTATTCATTCCCATGATCTAGCCAGAACCGGAGGGATCTACCTAAGGATATTCCACCACATAGTGTAGTAGTCCTTAGGTATGAAAAAAGGAGTAAAAGTAAGAATAAGGGAAGAGTGCCGACTGGGATGAAGCTAGTACTGGAACAAACCCAACAAGGTACTATTTATGAAGTCTTGGTAAGCGCTGAAGGGGTTGAAAAATTTAAAAGAAAAGTTAAGATAAAGGGTTAAAAGAAAGAAGCCCTCCTTACACTTAGGCAGAAACCGGGTCAATACATCTATTGTCGAGAATCACAAAGATGATTGCTGACATTGAAGTTTGACATCATGGTCCCAGTGATGCAATGCACAACCCTTCCTAGCCACTCAGAATCTCTCAAACAATTTCTGTTTCATTTCTCACGAAAATTACACGCATTTCTATCAACTTTCTCACTCCGAGTTAGTTGGTATTGAAAAGGTGGCAGTCTGCTCCAGCCTTTGATCACTACAACCAAAGTGCACTATTGAGTCTAGATCCAAAAGAGATCATCTATAAATCTCATTAGGACACTTGACAAAGTGCACTATTTATCTGTTGATTATCACTAACCTAAACCAGCAGGTTTTCCCGACGATGGCAGCAGCTAGACGTGCACGAGTCAGATTCATAGCCGCATGCTC